>JAXGGT010000141.1:1145488-1174914 GCA_035583425.1 Marsdenia floribunda | reverse complement strand
AGTTAAAAAAAAAAAACTTTTGGGACTAAAGTTGCCAAAAATAAATTTGTTTGGGACTAAATCCACAAATTATTCTATTTATATTTTAAAAAATTAATAAATTAATTTATCAATTATTATTTTGTTAGAACAGAGTAATAATTATAAATTTTTAGAGAGGAAAATTATTCTGTTTATTTTTAAAAAAATTTAGGGCGTTTTTGAATTGAAACTTTTTTTTTGCGAACGTTCATTTTTTTTCAAAAAAAAATTGAGTTAATTTCAAAAAAACAAGGAGTAAGGTGGAGTTAATGTAAGAAGTTGTCTAATAAGTGGGAGACAAAAATAATATATTTTATTAGTGTAATGATGAACTAAGGAAATTTATTCGTTTATTTCTTTAAAAATTTAGGTTTTTTGAGTTAGTTTTAAAATTTTAATTTTATATTAATTGATCATTAATCTATTTTTTATTTTATAAATTGATCATTTCGATCATGATTGGACAATATCCAACTACTTTTTTTAGCACGTCATTTACATTTAAAAACTTTTTTGTTATTTCATATTAAGAAAAAAATATGGAATTTAAAATAGATAAATAATTAATTTTTATAAAATTAAAATTAAGAAAAATAGATATTACGTCACTTTTTTAATATATATATATATGCACAATATATTTGATCATAATTTTAGTTTTTTTTTTAAAAAAAAGTGAAAATAAATAAATAAATAAATAAATAAATGTTTTACTTGAGGAACATCATAAAGAGCACGGTTAAAGGTTCACATAAGTAAATAGAATAGCGGACAATCACTGTTTAGTATCGTCATCACTGTACTAAAAGAGAAGCCAAACAATTCTTTTATGATATTCTTAGAAAAATTAAAAAAATTTTCCTTTCTAACTTGGATCTTTGTATGGTCTTTCCAAAGAACAGAAGGCTTCGTTTGTAAAGAATGTCACTTTAAATTGTAATTTCTCAAACTAAGTCTGTTACTAAGTCAAATTATAATTTAATTATCATTAAACAATTAGATCATATGTTACAATTTTCTTCACGACTAATAACCATTTGTATAATTGAATGAAGATAAATTGTGTATAAAAACTAAAGAAATAAAAGTTTTATATTGATTTACTATTTGTTGCAATTATAATTTTTGTTTAAAAAATAAAAAAATATTCATGAAATTATTAACATTAATTCAATTAAATAAGTAAAGACGTTTATTATAGATATTGGTAATAATAGTCCAAGTTCAAAGTAAAACCCACATAATATTTGAGCTTATTCTTAAATAAGGGTATTATAGTATTTTTATAACATTTGTTATATGTTGGAACTTTATACACTATTTATCTTTCTTTTTTTTCGTGTATTTATATATGTATTTTTGCTCCCAAAAAAAAAAAATGTATGTTGACTTTACTCTCAGATTGGACTCTTTTTTTGTTTTGCTAATTAAAATATTTTGAAGAATCATTCATTTTGAAAGAATCTTTCTAAGAGTTCAATTATTGCATCAAATATGTTTAATTTTTATTGAAATATTAAGGGTGTTTGGATTAGCATTTTGAATGAAACTCTTCGTTAAAGAGAGACGACTCCTTATTATAAATTGAATATCTATTAAAAAATAAATTTTGTTCACTTAACTTTAATTAAGTTGAAATCGAAACATATCTTAAACTATATATTATGAGATGTATTAAAAGATATGAGAAGAAAACAAAAGGCAAATTGGCATAAATAGTTCCCAAATTATGGTTATTGGGTGGAATTGGTTCTTCCATCTAAAATTTCTGTTAAATTATTATTAACATTAAAAAAAAAAAATGTTCAAAGATATTTTTATTTTTTCAATTTCCAAAGTAAATATATATATATATATATATATACACACATATACTTCTTTTTCTTCTTCTTCTTATGTTGTAAACAAGCTCCTAATATTGAATTCCAGCTGACCAAATTGTGGTAGCCAACTGCATTACCAAAAACTCTCCTTACATCCTCAAGGGATCCACATTCTGAGTAAGCAGTAATCATAGCGTTAAGCACAATCTTTTGGAAATTTAAACCTAATTTCAGAACTTTAGCATGAATATGCGACATTGATAAAACTAGAGATGATGTGCCATGGTGTATATAATTTATGTTTTATTATAAGTCTAAATGACTCATTTACTCCTAAGAGGTTTTACATTGAGATTATCTAAATCCCACATTGATAAACTACTAAACTATTTGGAGATTTGTCTCCTATATACAAAATTAATGTCTCCCAAAAAAAGTAAGTGCATTTATTTCCTTTGTTTTGGAGTTTGACCTCATTATTGGACAGACTACTGATTTAAGTATCGGAGCTTGTTTGGCGGATAAACCTATTTCCTCCATCTTTCGCAAGTACTCCTACCTATTTCTGTGTATCCTGCAATCAAAACATTCCAAGACATGGAATTACGTTCCAGCATATAGTATTTCACTATCCTCACGCCCTCTACCATACCACACTTTACATACATATCTAGAAGGAGAAGAAGTATAATTTTTTTTTCTTTTTACTTTGAAAACTGGAAAAGAAATAATGCTCTTGGTTTTTTTTTTTTTTTTTTTTTTTTGTGTGTGTGTGTTAATAGTAATTTGATAGAAATTTTGCATAGAAAGATTAATCTCACACGATTAAGAAATTTGAGGACTAATGTATCTAAAAAATTAAACAAGGGATTAATTTCACACAATTTAAAATAATTTAAGGGCCAATGGAACTAAAAAATTAAATGAGGGACCAATTTCACCAAATAATCATAATTTGGGGACTATTTTTGTCAATTTGCCAAAATAAAGGGAAAGAAGAAGGATATGTGACAGGAAAAGCAAAAAGCAAAATGAAAACAAAGGGAAAGAAGTAGGAATTAATTCCCTACCCTCCCTGCCCTAACATTTTTCACAGTCCAGTTTGACTCAGGTCATCCTCCCCATGGCTTCTTCGTTCCTCCCTTTGCTGATTCTCTGCTTCTTCTTCTTCACCGTAAATCAAGGTAAATGCCTCCGATTCTCTCAAAATATGCAGTAAGAAAAATAAGTAGTAATACTCTTTTGGCTGCACTAGTAAATACAATCATGAATGGAATACTTTACAACATTTACGGCAAATTTCGTTCGATCCTTTATTTATTTATTTATTTATTTATTCTCTTTTTTGTAGAGAAAATGCCGTAGTTGAAATCAAAATTAATTATTATGATTTTTCTCATTTGATTTTGATCGAACCTCGTGCATTTGAACAGCAGTTGTCTTGGCCGGTATCATTTTGGAGGAAGGCTATACAGTCAGTACAATCTTCAGCGGTTACAAGTTTAACGTCACTCCTTTCTTGATCCTTCCTCAATTTGGATCATCCGATCTCATCCTTCTTGATAATTCACACGGGACATTCTACACCCTATCTTTTTCCTCTCCCAAAGGTAAGGTTACAATTATTGTCTTTTTTTTTTTTTTTTTTTCCCTCCCTGAAATTATAGAAACCCACGTTAAAGAACGTAAAAAGGTTAATTCTTTATGTTTAAAATGTTGAATTTAAGTCGTCTTTTTTGGTACCAGAGAGTATGATCAAGAAGCTAGCTGGAAGTGGTGAGGAAGGATATGAGGATGGTGAACTGGGATTGGCCCGGTTTAATAAGGTGACGAACTTCGCAGTTGATTTTAGAGGGAATATATATGTTGCTGATGTGCATGACTGTACAATCCGAAAGATTAGTAAAACAGGTGAGCAATAAGGTTTGTTTTTGATAGTTAATTCTTTGAGATGGAATGCAAGTAGATATTTGCATATTTGAATGCTGTATTAGTTGCAGACATGCAGTTGTGGTTTGTATTCTTGTGGTTAAAAAACTTTCTGGGTATTAACATTAAGAAAAGAAAAAGAAAAGGATTGTTATGTGGTGTGTAGCTATAGAGGCATGGAAATATTATCATGCATGTCTTTGGACAAAAACAATTGATCTTCCGGACAAGTTTTAGGTACAAGCCTCTAAAGAGGTATGTATTAGCTTTTAACATGGTATCAATATTAGATTGGGTGGTCTGCTCCTGGATTCGACTTTTGTTGTTGTCTCATTTGATGATTATTGTTGACGCGTTAGGCTTTGTTATGAACATTTGTGTTCAGCCTACACATGAGGGGTGAGTTAATTTAACCCCTCTGTCAATTTAGGCTTGTAAAGAATGTGGTAAGTTAACTCAATTTAACAGTATGGGGTACTACTTATATTAAATGGCTATATTTTGTATACTGTGATGACATTGCTGAAGATGGAAGAGATGTAGAAACTTTGCTTATGTTCATTTTTAATGCATGTTTTTTCTGTTTCTTTTACTGAGATGGTCGTGCTAAGCTTCTTGCCATGATGGATACTCAGTATTTCTGATACGGTTTGAGTTTTGAACCATGTTTATTTATTACCCTATTATGCTATAACTGTTTACTTTGTTTTCATTATGAAAAAAAAAATGCTTAGGTGTGACCACAATTGCTGGAGGTTATTCTCGTAAGCCTGGAAACAAAGACGGTCCTGCTCAAAATGCCACGTTGTCTAATAATTTTAGGCTGACCTTTGTTCCTGGGAGATGTGCTCTAATGATATCTGACCACGCTAATCAATTGATACGCCAGATAAATTTGAAGGCAGAGGATTGTGCCCATAACTCTCACTCGGGTATGTATTGGGATTACCTTAATTATAGTCTACAGCAGATGGAAGTGTTTTCCGCTTATGTATTTTTCTGTGTAATCACGTCTTTTCATTTATCTATGTTCTAGGAGCATTAGATTTGTGTGCAAATTTATGTTCACAGACATTTTGCTTGTGAAATTGTGAAGATTGTTTGCACAACTTATCTTTATCATTGTTATTATTTCGCAATCACATCTTTGAAGGTTCACTCATTCGCGTGAGAAACTAAGGGTGTGTTTGGACTAGCTTTT
The DNA here is from genome assembly GCA_035583425.1 of Marsdenia floribunda. Taxonomy (NCBI): domain Eukaryota; kingdom Viridiplantae; phylum Streptophyta; class Magnoliopsida; order Gentianales; family Apocynaceae; genus Marsdenia; species Marsdenia floribunda. Next base: position 1,169,940 of record JAXGGT010000141.1, on the reverse strand, counting down.
ATTTTGAGAAAAGTGGATTTTTGAAATTGAGTGAATTTTATTTTGAAAAACGAGGTAAATTTTATAAGTGTAATGATGATATAATTATTGGATTGTTGGTTTTTAGAATGATGTGATGTGTGTTAGTTTTAATGATTTGACAATTTTAGTAGACCCCACACCTTATGATTTGATAAAAAGTAAATTAATGTAGGCGTTGTCTAAACTAAAACTATCAATTTATTTTCAAAACAAGTAGAAAACTCAAAATAAAAGTTAGGCCAAATGCACCTTAAATGAAGTTATCTTAAATTAAATGTCGTTGGATTTTCTTTATCTTCCAGGTCTTGAGATGTCTTCTGCTTGGGCTGTGGTTCTTGGACTCTCTTGTTTACTACTCGGCTTAGTCATTGGATTTGTCAGTCGTCCCTATATTACATCACGTGTAAGTGTTTCTTGTGTCCATGTGATTCGTATGAAAAGTGGATTGCTTATTCATCATCAAACTGTAACCTTGTAGACAGGGAGGAATGATCCTGCTACCGTCCAAAGGGACATGGAAACCCTGCCTAATGAGTCTGGTCAGACAAGTATTGATGCTTTGCTTCGACATCAGAAGCGCAGTTGTTAGCTCACCACTCTATATGCTTTTAAAAAGGCTTGCTCTGTTGAGCCTGTCTACTATTTCTCTCATGTTTAGTAGGACTAAGATTACGACTTCTTGTAAGAAGCCATCATTGTTAGATTTCGATAACTCAAATAGCAGCAGATTTGCAAAGGTCGAGCAATTAAAGGATTTGATCAGTTTCGATGAAGGAGTGGAGTCACTAGACACCAACTCAAACACTGAACCAAAAGATGGTGCAGAAGAGAAGACTTACATTTCAAGTACTAGTTGTTGTACTTCAAATATAGACAAGATGGTTCAAGCTAATCTTACTGGGTTTTCTGAGCAGGTTAGAAGAACCACCAGAGTGGAGTCTCCAGGGTTCAATATTGGTCCAGTTAAGAGAAAATCAGTAGGGTACTGAGTTCAGTTTCATACTTCTGCCGTACAATATCTGGTGGTTGTAAACACTAACTGTTTCCTGCATCACTGAATCTGGATTCTGGAGTGAAATTATATTTTTATTATCTGCTTTTTTCATCTTATTCTTTAATCTATCCACTGATCTGGACTGTGGCCATATTGACAAACTTGGTTACTGGGGATTTTGAGGATGATCCGTGTCCTAAAGGAAATGCTTTGAAGGTGACATGGAAATTGGTGATGCTAAAAACAATGAACCGGTATCAATATTGCACATATAGTCTGATAAAGTTGGACCCTCCCTCACCCCCCTTGTTTGACTAGATTACCTTAATTACTATAATCTCTCCTCCTACTTCCCAACTCAAAGACATAGAAATGGCAGAGGTCTCTTGACAGGTACTGGGAAAGGCCACCACTCACAAGTAGCTTTCTTGATTTGTTCAGGGTGTGCATTCTCAACTTTGATCATCTTGAGCGCATTTGTTGCTTTCTCTTCTTGTCGTCTACCCCCTTCTGCTCTCCAGAATTCATGTGATCTTCTGCAGGCGCAAAGCCAAGAAATAATAGAAATCTTCCCATGTGAGTCCTTAGCCAAGATATTCCCATTACACAACGCAATATGAAGGAATCCCATTAATAAGGCATAACTTACCATGAGTTGGTCTACATATTAATTAGGTCTAATTCAATAAGAATGAGAGGAATAATGTCCAAACTTCTATCTCTGCATTCCTTCTTCTACTTCTGGTGGTGTTATTTTAAACACGGCAATTGCTCTTCTGTCTCTCTCCATATTTTTAAACCATCCTGCATGAGTTTATTAAAACACGTAATCATTAAATGTCATATACAGTACATACGTAAAAATATCAGAAATTAAGTTTTACCTATGGCAGGATCGTATCCCTGACGATTGAGTTCGCGGTATTCTTGACAGAGGGCACAGTACATGCAATTCAAATGAGTCATGAAATCGGAGGAATTTGTTCCTTTCAACATGTATCTTTGCCTCATTTTTGAACGTGTGTGGCAAGTGTAAATGCATGTACAGCAACACAAGGTGTTGAGCATCAGACACAGTAGAGTTCCTTCCACGCATGCTGCATATCAAAACCTCGACTGTATCATCTCTCAATCAGGGAAAAAAAAAATCTCAAGTGAAAAAATTCATATCCTCAATACACGGCTATAAACAAATGAAATAAAATAAAATAAAAAATCATCCCGTTTGAATAACATACATATTTATGATAACTTACACGTTTTGCCTTCATCAACAATCTCTGAAATCCGTCCAGCAACGACGCAAGGACAAAGAGCTGTTTGGATACCTGAAAGCACAACCCAAAAAACAATAATAATTATCATAATTAAGTATATATACATACATATACATATATATATATCGTATGGGCGAAGGGAGATGACAAACAGGGATCAGGATCTCCGGCGAGACAACCGAAGAGACTGGTAGACCATTCTGTTTCATGGGAGGGTGCATGTGTTGGAGCAATAACATTCCGAAAATAAATACGGTCTCCGTTAAACTCTGGTGGAGGTAGCTGCGAAGATGTTGGTGACTGAGGCGGTAACGGCAGCGGTGGTGGTGGTGGTGGAGGAGGAAATGGAACCGATGTATATTGATAATCATAAGCATTCGGATACATTTCGATCATACACAGAAAAGAGAGAGAAAAGGAGGGAAGGGGAGAAAGACGTAATACGCATTGTGAGGACAATGACTGACGTTTAATTTTAACCAATTATATTTTTTCTTTTTTCACACTCCTAAAATCTTCTTTTTTTTCTTTTTTTTTTTTTAAAAAAAATGTGTTATAAGACTCGTCGTAAATTAATAATTGGCCATTTATTTTAATTATCTTACTTCTTCTTTTTTGTGACGCTCTTTAAAAAAAAAATGTGTTATAAGACTCGTCGTAAATTAATAATTGGCCATTTATTTTAATTATCTTACTTCTTCTTTTTTGTGACGCTCCCACCATTATTTTTTTTTAATTGTCTACGTGACAAATTTTTACAATAAAAAAAAGTAAAGGTGTATTTGGATTGAAGTTTTTTTTGAGTTTATTCATTTTTTTTAAGTTGAGTTGAGTGAATTGTGGAAAACGAAAAAGTAAGGTGGGATAAGTGAAAAAGTTGTCTAGTAAGTAAAGAGCAAAAATATTATATATTTATTAGGTGTTATGATGATATTGTTATTGAAGTTTTTATATTTATATATATATATTTATTGAATATATTTTAATTTTTTTTTTTGAAGTGGAGAGACATGAACAATAATATGTCAAAATAAGTAAATCTAAATTTTTCAATTTGAGTGAAAAACTGAAAAAATTTCGATCCAAAAAAAGCCTAAAATAATAATAAAATAATATTTAATTTTATATTATTTTATAAAGAATAATTAATAAGTATTAGTTTTAAAATAAGCAATACTTTATTATTTTTTTTGTAGTTGGATATTCTTAATAGATTAATTTGGAAGGGATCCACAAGGAAGACTATGCCAAGAGACCTCTAAACTTACAATATATGAATAAAATTCGGCACAAGATCGTCTCTATCCCTATAAATTAATTTAAGGAATCTATGAGGGGACACTTTCAAAATTATAATATATGGCTAAAATTCAAGATGACCCTTAATGAGATTCGAACTCAGAATTTCTATTTAACAATTTAAATAAAAACATTTAAATAAAAAAAGAGTCACACCGTTAAACCATCATTATAAAGTTAAAAAGAACCAACTTGTAGCCAATGGGTGGTGGGTAGCAAGGAATGGGTGGTATTTGTGGGGGATAGATGCTTTTTGGGGACAAAAGATCCAGATTGTAGGAATTTGTAGGGTAGATCTGCCTCCATATAATTCAGGTTTCCAGCTGGCACTTGGCCGTGTGTAGTGTAGTGTAGCGTAGTGTACTGTATATACTTATATGGCGGCAACGTTGAATTAATGCTAAAGATAGTTAGCAACAAAAATTCAGTAATGCTTGTTTGTTGAAGGGGAAATGCATCATCATAAATCTTCACCAACCATAAATAAATAAATATATATATGTAACTTTTACTTTTTTTTTTTTTTTTTTTAATTATTATTATATATAACCTGTAATTTACCGTTAGATGGTCACGTGCCCCATGTGACTGAGATTCTCAACCTTGAACTATTTCTTTAAGCATTTCCTCCATGAATGCTAGTTAGTGTTCCTTTCTCTCCACCATGAGATTTGTTAGATTTGGAAAACATTCTTTTGTTTTTTTTCTTTTTTTTTTTTCTTCTTCTCGCCTCTCAATATCATCATGTTATTGAGTGTTTTCCAGAGAATGTTTGTCCAAATGCTTCCAAATTTATGTTTCTTTCCAGCAGTGCAATACATTAGACCCCCCACTCCCCACCCCCACCCCAACAAATTTACAGCCCTACATAGCATGCATTATGTCCTAACCATTTACGAATGCCCTACCCTAATATATATATATACATGTCTCTGTGTTTTTTCTCACTGGTGAACAAGAAATTTGATTGTGGGGAAAAGAACAGAATGGAAGAATTCACAGGACAAGAGAATTGAAGAAAAGAACATCCCAATCCATGTCATTTGTAGCCAGTTTCACAGGACTGATTTACTCTCCTCCCCTAGACTACAATAATCAAAGCATACCAACTACTCTTTCCAAATAAACATATCTGCTATACCCCCATATCCTAATTTGTTCACATCAAAAGACACATTTGAAACACAAAGGTCCCTTTTTTTGTTTTTATTTTTTACTCTTCTCTTCCCTTATGTATATAACTATATATATATGTCATCAATGGTGGCCGTTAGAGTAGCAAGCCATGTTGTTCATTCTAGAACGAATGGTACGTCGGTCGTAAGGGATATTGTTTCCATGATCCAAAGGCTTTATAACCATGGCTTCTCGTGCTCCATCCTGCTGAACTGCACCAAATACTATTTCATTGGTTCTCTCAGAGCTTTGCTCATAATAAGTCTGAGGTGATGAAGAATGATACTGATGGCGATATTGCTGTTTCTGCATCTGCTGTGATGGTTGCTGCTGAAAATTTCCATCCCATCCACTGTAGAAAGCACGACCTTGTCGGAACTGTTGCATTTTCTCAGAATCTTTGGACATGAATGGATAGGTTTTTCTCGGGGTTGGGGTCCTGGCTTCAATGGAAGGGGGATCATCTTCATCCCGAATCACATAGCTGTCTTGCACGGGCCAAGTATTGGAATTATACTTATTTTGTTGCTGGATTAAGGGTTCTTGCTGCTGATATTGAGCAGTCCATGACTTCTTTTGGAACCAAGGAAATAGTCCTCCAAGAATTTCTGCAGCAGATGCTCCAGTTTGTGACAGTAGCTTTCCCAGAGACCCAAAGAAGCTTTCCTCTTGTCTTTCCTCTTCACCTTCAGTTGGAATCAGAGGAGGCCTCACAGAAGACTTCATTGGCTTTTGATATGCATCCAGAGAACTTGCTTCTATCATTCTCTGATCCTGTAGAGGAAAGTAGTATATATTAGAAGATATAATATCACATTCATGCTGCTTTCGTTTCACATCATTAATAGGCATTGAATATCTATGAACTGGAAGCTACAATGAACAAAATGCAAATAAGTTATCAATGATATGATCCTTCCAGTATGCAATTTGTTTCCATCAACTGCTTTTCAAGGAAAGGAATTGGTACTTACATCTTGAGAAGACACTATAGTCCCAACTCGTCTTTGTAGCAATGCTAACATGTAACCGAAGAAGCCAGCTGCAACAAGAACTGCAATACCTGCAGCAGTGATTGAGATGCCTCTTAAATTTCTCTATAACAACATAGTATAAAGAAAAAGAAAACTTTGTCACCCATTCTTTTTTACCTACCTAATGGAAAACCACTTCCGTACTGATAAGCACAGTCATCGAAATGGAGTTGGATCTCGCGGATGGCCTGATTTCCTCGGTCTATGACAAGTAGGGAACAACTACTTCCAACATAGACCACATCAAAATCATTTGAAAATTTTGCATCCTCACTTGGTCCATCAACATGGCCACTTCCACGGCCCTTTTTGCCTCCTGCAATTGTTGTGATCCCTGGAAAGGAATACCCCTTTAGTACCTCAAAATATACTGCCATTGAACAGGTGATCTACACTAAAAGTTCTGGGTTTTCAAACAACATATTAAAGCCAAACAGTTAAGCAGGACAAGTTGATAGAGAGAAACAACTGCATTTTGACTGAATTATAAGAAATTCTAGCAATGTTTTTACAGGAACCTTCTTCTGGGCTCTAATCAAATTAAAGGGGTGAACTTCTATAATACCTGCATCACTTATCTTCCTGATTGCCATATTATCTGTGTCAGCAATATAAATATTTCCTCTGTCATCAATTGTAAGGCCTTTTGGATGGTTCATCCTTGCTTCTTTTAGTCTCCCATCTACATGTCCAGGATTTCCCTCTGCAGAACCAGCAACAAGCTTGGGTCTACTATCTGAAAGATATTCACACTCAATAAATACTCTTCCTTACCAAGAGGCAGAAGAACAAGAAAACTGGCATATGGCTACAATGTCTCCGAATTATTGGAAGCTTCGAAACAGGTAATTAGCATGAGAATTAAAAAAAAAAATTATACAAAACATATTCATGAGGAGAAACCACATAATGGGGCAGTAAGCATACAATCCCAGTTTACAATAGCCAAACTATAGCTGCAATTAAGTGTACTCACAAGAAGCAAAATACTAAGGCAAGAACCATAGTCCAGAAAGAAGATAAGAACCGAGCTGAGGGTCCAAGTACACTATAAAAACCAAAAACCCAGGGAAAAGTCAAAAGCCATAGCTCCCAAAACAACCAATAGAAAATTACACTTACAAAGAGACAAAGAAGACGAGATCCTGTAAAGATTGCTGTTAGCGGAGTCCAGTATGAGGAGGTCTCCACTGGGCAAGATTTCCACAGTGTGAGGCTCAATTCCCAGCTTGCTTCCATCAAATACAGTTTCCACATTGTATCCACTCTCAAACTTCATCATCGGACGGCCAGTAATTGCTTAAAACATCACAATGCAAATTGACCCATCAGACCAAAAGAAAATCACCACATTCAGGTTCGAAAAGGAAAAAAAAGGAAAAAAGGTTCACCGTCAAATCCAGCTGGGGCTCACGGCAGAGCACCAGCAAGAGATCTAGCTATACCTGTTTTAGTAGTAGCTCTCAGTGACTTCACCCATTTCACCAGCCTTGAAATTGCATTCCATAGAAACCCATTTACTATTCCTGCAAAAAGCAACAACTGCAAAAATGATGATGAACTCCCAAAGACACAGAAAAAGAAAAACTCGCACAAATACCAACCAGGTATAAAGCATAATAAACAATCAAGCGAAGAATTCAAAGTGAAAACAGTAAACGGATAAAATGCCAGAAACTTCTACAACAAAGTACGAATGCAAACTTACTGGCTGGTGAAGAAGTAATAGAAGCAGAAGCAAAAGAACCAGAGAGAAGCAAGAGAGCAAGAAACAAGACCAAAACCTTCCTGACCATGACACTCATTTTGGGTTCAAAAATTCAAAAAAAAATGAAATGCAAGAAGGGTAAAAAAAAAAAAAAAAAAAAAAAGCTCAGGAATTGAGATTCCAACTTTGCATAATGTATAAAAAGCCCTAGCTTGATAAATGGGTTTTAGTGGAAAAGAGAAGAATAGCTTTGTGGGATTTTTTAGAATTTTTCACTTTCTTTTCATGGAAAAACAGAAAAAGAAGGTCATGTTGGGGTTTTTGAGAGAGAAAAGGTGAGAGAGGAGATGAAAAATCTGAGAAAGAGACAAAGGAGAGAGTAAATAAGGAGAGAGAGAGAGAAGAGGTGACGGTGGTGAGACAAAAGGCAATTGGGAGAGAAGGGGCCAAAGGGTAAGGGTGCAAGTGGAGAATCATATGCTGTGAGTCTCTCTGTGGATGCATGATTTTGTGTGAAACCAATTTAAACCAATTTAATATGGTATTAGCGCAGAAAATCTTACCTTTGAATCTTTGTTATTGTTCCATTTATTAATTATTGTGCATATATTGAATTTTGTTAAAAAAAAAAAAAATTGTGATTGATCCCTGCAAGTAAAAGAGTGTGTTAAAAGGTTAAATTTATGGTATTTTTGGATTGAATTTTTTTTTGAAATTGCTCATTTTTTTTTTTTCAAAAAGAATTGCAAAAAACAAAAAATAAGGTAGGAATAAGTTAAGAAGTTGTCTACTAAGTGAGAGATAATAATAACATATTTGATTAGTGTAATAATGATATTGTTATTTGAGTTATATATATATATATATGTATATATTGAATATTTATAGTAAGTGAGTAAATTTTTTTTTTTTTTTTGCCAACTCACTTAGATATGAACAGTGTCATATCAGGTGGTGTCCAAACAAGTACAGCTCATTTTTTTTTTTTTTTTTTTTTGAGTTTAAGAGAAATTTTGAAAAATAATTTCATTCCAAAAACAACCTAAAATTATTATAAATTTTAGAATATGTGATAATTTAATCAATTTAACAAACTTTTCTTACACATACACACTGAATGATAAATAATGATTCTCCTGTCCTTTTACGGTATTTCAAATTCAGAATTTTTTTTTAAATAAATAAAATTATTATTAACTAAATTATGTGTGGAGATAAATTTTTTTATCACATATATAGAGAGGGATAGAATTTGGGACATCATTATTATTGGTGGCTGCTTTGCATATTAGGAGTAGTTAGTTAGTTAGTGTGTGTATTTTATATGTATCTTTGGGTAGATATGGATTTGTTGCAGCTATTAACACCCCACATAAACATAACGGTGTCTTTAGATAAATATATTTTTTTTTTCTTTAAATATTTCAATATTAGTGATAAATTAAATTATTTATATTTTTAAATTTTAATTAACACTTCAAAATTTTATTTTTTTAAAATAAGTAAAAATATATTAACATTTAAAAGATTAAGACTGTTTTCAGACTGAGATTAAAAAAAAAATAGTTATACTTGTTTGGACACCAATCTGACATGTTATTGTTCATGTCTGATGAGGTGACAAAAAAAATGACTCACTTACTATAAATATTCAATATATACATATAAATATATACAATTCAAATAAAAAATCATCATTACACTAATAAAATATATTATTTTTGTCTCCCACTTATTAGACAACATCTTACGTTGGCCTCATACTACTCTTCGTTATTCGCAATGAACTCAATTCTTTTTGAAAAAAATGAGCTTTCTAAAAAAAAGTTTCAATCTAAAAACACTCTTAAAAGTATTATATAGTGTGAGTGGATTTTTGTTTAACTATTCTTATTGACTAATTTGGGTGGAATTTGTAATGATATATATATATATATATATATTTTTTTTTTTTTGGTAATTTATCAGATTATATTTGGGAATAAATTTGATATCTTCAGATGAAGTGAATGTTTTATACCATTAGACCAAAAACATATGGTGAAATGTGATACAAGATGATTTTGATGAAATTTGTACTCAAATTGTGGATACCCCTATGCAGTCCAGCCCATCTCTTTTTGCTCTTTTTTTATTGGTTTACTAGGCTTGAACCACCAGAGGAATATTTTCCGGAGAAAATCCCAAGCCCACAGACAAGTGAACATTTTATCAGCTTGGTCTACAAAAATTTCTTGTAACCTTTTTGAAAAACTTTTCTGGATCCAAGTATAACATATATACATATATATATATATTTTTTTTTTCTTTTTCTAACAATAGGTGGACATTTAAATTAATTTTAGCATATGTAAATACAATTTCAATAAATGAAGCCATGTGGATCACACACCCAGATACTAACTATGTGATAAGCGAAGCATGAAACTGTAACATTTCTTTTATTTCTAGACTCAAGAACACCAAGTTAGCTCTCAAACAGTGGAACTATAATATATTTGGGAACATCCAAGCCAAAATCAAACACCTCAAGACCACAATTGAGAACCTCCAATCCCTAAACCAAGATTTGGACACTCTTGCATTGGAAAGCACAACTCAATGGGAACTTGATGAACTTATGAAACAAAAGGATATATTCTAGAGAGAGAAGGCCAAAGCCCGGTGGCTCGAGGAAGGAGACTCAAATATTCATTAGTTCCACATCACTACAATCATTCATAGGAGACACAACATGGTTATTCGTATCTTAAATTCTGAAAATTCATGGCTCACTCATAGGAACTACATTGACGATGAATTCATTTCTTATTTCTCTAACATGTTTACTAGTGTCTCCCCTTGTTTACCTTCTTCTTCGTAGGAATTTTTTTCGAACAACATCACTGATGGACAAAATGATAAGCTACTAGTGAAACCTGAGGAAGATGAAATTCGAAGGGCTGTTTAGCATGGGTAACTAAAAAGTCCGGGGCCGGACGGGATGACGGTGATGTTCTACAAACAATATTGGAGCATAGTTGGGAAAGATGTCATCACCGAGGTGCAAGCATTTTTTGATCAAGGTAAATTGACACTTTCATTGCATTAATTCCTAGGGTGACGGGAGCCACTAGGGTGGATCAATTTAGACCTATCGCCCTTTGTAATATCATTCTCAAAATCATCACTAAAATTCTAGCAAATAGGTTACGAGATATCTTGGAAGAACTTGTGCATTCGAGTCAAGCGGCCTTCGTCCCTCATCGTTCTATTGGTGACAATATCATTATCAACCATGAGGTAATGCACTATATGAATTCCAAGAAGGGTAGGAAGGGTTTCATGGCTATAAAAATCGATCTAGCGAAAGCTTATGATAGAGTAGAGTGGTCGGTTTTGAAAGCTATCCTTGAGCAGCTCAGTTTTAATGTGGATTTCATTGTCCTTATTATGGAATGTGTGACATCCCCAAGATTCTCAATTATGCTTAATGGGTCACCGTATGGTTATTTTCAAGCGGAAAGAGGAATTCGACAAAGAGACCCTATGTCTCTAGCGCTGTTCACCATTTTCTCAGATCTCCTTTCAAGAATTTTGGCCAAAGCGGAAATGGAGGGCAGAATTTCAGGCATTAAATTAACAAGGACTAGTCCCAGGATAACACATCTTATGTACGCGGACAACCATGTAATTTACTGCCAAGCCAATGAAAAAGAAGCACAAGAGATGAATTTGAGCTTACAACAATATTGTTTTTGGACAGGACAATCAGTTAATTCGAGCAAATCTTCTATACATTTCAGCAAGAATGTGCCACCATCTCTTAGAACCAAATTGTGTGGAGTAATGGGTTTGAAAGAGTGTGATCATAAAGGTAAGTACTTGGGGCATGCATTTTGCAAATTTAATTCTATGGTCGAGGCTTTTAGGGCAGTAATAGATAAAATGGCAAACAAGTTGGCGGGATGGAAGAGGAAAGTTTTATCACAAGTAGGCCGGACAGTTCTCATCAAGTCGGTTGTTCAAGCAGTGGCAAGTTTCATCATGCAATCATTTGTGGCACCCAAATTTATCTTGGATAAAATGGATGGGATGATACGTGATTTTTTTTTTTGGGTTTTGATGACACCAAACGGCACCACCTTCACCTGAAATCTTGGGATTCAGTGTGCAGGCCAAAGCAGTTTGGAGGTGTTGGCATTAGGAGGATGAAAGACGTGAATTTAGCCCCAGTCATGAAGCTTGGATGGAATGTCTTCACAGCTAAGCATAAATCATAAGTTCAATTGATTCGGTCCAGGTATTTAAGAGATCGTCGAATGCTTAATGTTGTACACACAAACAAGCAGAATTCATGGATTTGGGGGCAGCATCACACAAAGTCTAGGTCTACTAAAAAAGGGAATCTGTTTTCAATTAGGCCAATAGTCATCACTTCGTCTTAAGGAGGACCGTGACTGCCTAAAATAGACACTTTTTGATTACCAAGAGATACCAACCTTCCTGTTGAACTTCTCCTAGTCTAGGATATCATGGAAACTGAAGGTACACGTTGGAATTCCGAATTAATTCAAGCATACTTCCCTCACCACATTTGCTAAATCATCTTGAATACTCCCATTCTTGAAAGGGAGCATGACACACCTATATGGATCCCCTCCTCGTCCAGGGGAGTTCTCAACAAGTTCAACTTATAATCTTATCTTGAAAGAAAAAGGATTAGTTGTTTCGGATGAAGATCATCAGTTGTGGAATCAACTATGGAAGTCGTCTTTGCACGGGAGACACCAACTTTTTCTGTGGAGATTAGAATGCTAAACAATACAATGCTGACATTGGACCGCCTAGCAAGATTAAAAAAGGTACATGAACCCCTTTGCTACTTATGCAAAATGTACCCAGAGTCTATCCATCACAAGTGGATACTACTTATGATTGGTGACAAGAATCCATTCCCCATAGCTGATGATGAGAAACTGAAGATGACACATTTTCTGGCAGTTGCGGGTGAGAGATTATGGTTGGAAAGGAACAAGATAATGGACAGGTAATTCCAGTCCAAAATGGCCTGAAATTTCAGCATCCATTAACCAAGGTTTTTTGACGTATTGGAAGGCTAGCGTTGACAAATCTCTCAGGAAAAGCAATCTGAAATCCTACTTGAGCCTCTCCCAATTCCCGATGGTTACCCCCTCCTGAAGGTGAATTAAAATTTAACTTCAATGCCGCATTCAAGGATGGCTCAACGGTTACCGGTGTAATACTTAGGAACTCAGTGGGTTTGATTGTGGGAGCTTGGGTCAACTTCTTTGCCTCAGAAAATCCGTTTTGCACAGAGGCAAAAGTGGCTATCCAAGCTTTTCAAATTGCCAAAGAGTTACAATTGGACAAGATAAGTTTTGAAGGGGATGCTCACAATGTTATCATGGCGTTTAATGGTTTGAACCAATTCAGTGACTGGAGAGCTGCGCCCCTCATTGCATCTGGCAGGAAATTTTTGTTGTCCAATCTGTTCTGGAAAATTAGTTTTGTTCCCAGAGTCCGTAATGCTAGCGCCCATAATTTAGCTAAATGGGCTAAAACTTGTTCTCTTTCTGGGTGTCTAGATCCCACCACTCTCCCACCTTGAGGTTTGGTGCGACAAAGGTAGCACTCCTTTATTGCTTTGTACTTTCTTTTCATTTCCTTCTTTTAATGCACTTTCAATCATCAAAAATAAATAAATAAATAAAATATTTTTAAAGAATATATATATATATTGTATTTTTACCAAAGAATATACTCTTTCCATTGCAAAAATCATGTCAAAAATTCACGTTTTTACAAATTTATATATACATGTATGTTAATTATGTCAATATTTGATATGACACATGAATAAAACAATAATCATTAAAACTTGTAAAAATATAATACACAAAAATTGAATTAAAAAATTGCTGATGATCCACTCAAATGTGCAGTGGGTACCACTTTCAGGGTGTTTGCTTGCAAGTCAAAACAGTTCAAGCTAGGTGTACGCTTCAAGAATGCAGATTATCAAAAAGGGGATGACAAACCATACTAACAATTATATTATATTAATTCGAAAAAGAGAGAGAGAGAGAGAGAGGTATCTATACAAATTGTTGCCCCCTTTGATCAATTAAGACTGAGGCTTTGAAAATTCACAAGACTATAATGGTGGGTAAAATTTCTGTAACATAAGCTTTTGACCCTAAACTGTTGTCAACACCCCACTGGACTATATATATATATTTCGTCCAGATAACTTTCCTTGCTAACCAAAGAGACTGTCAAAGGCAACTTGAAACTCTGCAGTATTCCTAGCTTTTGGAGTTGAGGCAGTAGCAAGGCCTGTAAGCAATCTTAAAACATCAACAGTATCGTCAAGGTAATACTTAGCCTTGCTTGGCTTTTGCCCAACAGTACAGGCGAATATCTCTGGTGTAGCCGCAAAGGATCGACCAGAGACGACGCTTAAAATGCTTTCAAACATATCTTCATCCGATCTATCATCTCCAATACACATTACAAAATCTGGAGCTTTTCCACTACTAACCATCCTTGTGAGAACCTTCTTGGCCACAGAACCCTTTGTCACTCCCTGCATGACACAATTCACCAGGGGAAAAAAAAAAATTCAGACCAGTCAGATAGTGTATGGATGTATAAATATGCGCATGATCTCACCATAAGTGTGGTATAGTGAATTTGCGTGAACATACTAACAGAGGAGAAAAACAAATGCAACAGGAAACAGAGTGGTAGGGTTTGAGGTGTCAAGAAAAATGACAGGTTTACCTGTGGCTTTACTTCAACTATATGCTGACCTCTCTTAACAACTGCAGGTTCATTTGCAACAACATTTTCCAAATGATCCAGGAGCTCCTTAGCTTGGCATGAACCAAAATCTGGATCAGCTTCTTGATGATGCCATACTAAAGCAGTCTCCTTAGTTTCTATGTTAGAACCATCGGTTGCCTCAGTATACAACTTCATTATTGGTTCTACAATCTCCTTCCAATCAAGATCAGCAGTCAGAGACTCCCAATCAGAGGATTTATTCCACCTGCAACAGAGGTATTAAATTAATACAAAGCAAACAACAGATGGTGGCTCAAAAGATTAAATAGGAAAGTCAAAACAAAGGGGTGTTACTTGTACCTTAGGAAATAACCATGTTCAGCTGCAATTCCCAGACTCTCGCACGGAGCAAGCCATTCATCGAGTGATGTCCTCCCTCTCCCACTAACAATGAACACTGTGTTCTTAGGATCACTAGATAGAGCATTTAGTACTGTAATAACTTCAGGGCTGGGGGATTTTATCATGGAGGATTGAGGCACAACAGTACCATCATAGTCCAGGAATATAGCCCTTCTGTTTGTCAATCTATACGATGAAACAATGTGATCAATAGACAACTTCCTAAAACTTGGAGAAAGCGCAATAACTCTAAACCCCAGTCCCAATCCAATCCCCCAGCAACGCTTGCTATAATGGTCCTTACATGCTCTCTCCAAATCCTGCAAAAAGCTGCGAGCCCAATAAGACACATCATGAGAGCTAACATAGCGGTAGTGTTTCTCATGACGCAGCTCTCTCTCCGAATCAGACATAGTAACTGCCATATTCAGAGCCTCAGCTACTGATTCTATATCCCAAGGATTAACCCTGATTGCTCCACTCAGAGACGGTGAACATCCAATAAACTCGGAAACAACCAGCATGCTCGTCCGAGGAGATTCTTTGCTGGTACCAATAGCTTCATCCATGCCAGCAGAACCCTGTCTGCAAACTATGTACTTATAAGGAACCAAGTTCATCCCATCCCTTACAGCATTCACTATGCAACATTCAGCCATTGCATAATATGCAGTTTTTTCATAGCGAGCAACAGGACGATCAATCAGAATTACTGGTTCATAATCAGGGGTACCATATGCTTCATTGATCCTCGTAGCAGCTGAATATGTCTCCCTCTTAGCTTCCTGGACATCTTTTCCTGAGCTCCTTGCAGGATTCACTATCTGCACCAAGATTAGTTTCCCTCGCAATTCTTGATGCTGTTGCAATAGATATTCAAAAGCTAGCAATTTCAAACTGATGCCTTTAAAAATATCCATATCATCAACCCCAAGAATCAACTTTTTCCCCTTGAACTGATCTTGAATCTCTTTGACTTTAGCAAATGTAGAAGGAAGATTCAAGACAGATTCAAGTCTTCCCATGTGAATACCTACAGGCAATATTTTTATGTACACAGTGCGGCCAAAGTAATCAAGCCCAATATGACCTCGTTTTGATTCATAATCCAGGCCAAGCATTCTACTGCAGCAGGACAGAAAGTGACGGGCATAATCAAAGGTGTGAAAACCAATTAGATCGCAATTTAGTAAACCCTTAAGGATTTCATCCCTAACAGGAAGTGTTCTGTATATTTCGGATGATGGGAAAGGGCTGTGGAGAAAGAAACCAAGTTTCACACGATGATATCGCTTTCTCAGAAATGTTGGCAAAACCATGAGGTGATAATCCTGAATCCAAATGTAGTCATCTTCAGGATTAACTACTTCCATGATCGTATCTGCAAATAACTTGTTGGCAGACACATAAGCCTGCCAAAGCTGACGGTCAAAGCGATCCCCATGATCAGGACACATAGGTAGCATGTAATGAAACAAGGGCCATAATTGTTGTTTACAGAAACCATGATACAACTTCTTCTGGATATCATGTGGTAAGAAAGTAGGTACACACTTAACTCTTCTAGCAGTCGCTGAGCAACTTCTTCCTGTTCACCCTGTTCAATCTCAACCTTGAGAGAACCTACATAAATAACAACAGTTTCAGGAGGAAACCCATCTTTAAGTTGCAACAGAAGTGAATCCTGATCCCAGCTAAAGCACCATTTTCCACTCTCCGTGTCCCTTCGGGCATTCAAAGGCAACATATTTGCCACTAAAATTTTTCGTTCAGAGACCACAGATGACAAATTATCTGAATCTCCATCACTGCCGCAATAACCATCTGAAATGATACCAGAAGCAGCAATCACTCTGGGAAGAGCTCTTGGTGTTTGAGGAATATCTGATATTTCTCCTGAAGTCAAGTCCAAAATGCTAGCACATGACTTTGATGCCATTACTGGTAAAGAGCCACTACTTATTGTACCATAAAACCAACAAAGTAAGTATGAGAAACTTTGCAAAACTAGCTCCTCCAAAAATTCCTCAGTGTAACAAAGAGAGGTGAGGTAACCTGCATCAATATGCAAAAGAAGAAAATTGCAATTATTCTTCATGTAAATTTGAAAAAGAAAATCAGAACTAAAAGACATCAATGGATAGGACCAGACTGAAAATAAACTAAATCAACAATTCTTTCCATATATCAGTTTATAGCCTAAATAGAGAACAGCAACAATGAGTCTCAGGACTTCAACTTTACAAAATTGGACTATAAGCAGAAGGTGAGCTAAAAGATAATGAATTAGAAAAATAAAACAGTTAAATTTCAGTCTCTCTCTTGATAAAATCCTTATTCATTCACAAAATTTAAGAAGCTAAAACTTTTCTAGGCATGCAGATAAAGAACGTAATTTGTTGGCAGAAATGAGGATGTATATCCCTTTCCAGTTATTGTTTTTGTGAAAGGGAGAGAAAAACCAATGGAAATGATGTAACAATATTCAGTATTCATCAGATCAAGTAATCAAGCGTAAAGATGGTCCAAATAAACATTTGTGTCCATTCAACCATTATTATCAGATGACCACTCTAAAAACTTGTACCCACAGCTAGACATAGTTGATTCTGCCATAACCCAAAAAGGTTGTGACGTACCAGATAAAAGATTTGATGATAGAGAGTCTAAAGGGAATCAGAAATGAAAAGAAACCTTTGATGTATGCAAAATTTATTTCCTTTTATTTTTTCGCTCAGGCTTTCCCAAAAAAAAAAAAGGTTCCCAAGTAGCATGTAAAAATGCCATGGTGATTGTAATAGGGTGACAGAAAATTTAATCACTATGCAATTAAACGCTACATCTACAATCACTCAGATAAAGAACACAAGGCAACCTGACCAGAGTTTGTTCCAATTTGTGAAGACACGCAAGGAGCCTTCCGAAGGTATAATTGATGCTATGAATTATGACAGCAAGTGGAGAATTTAAAAATTGATAATTCTGTGAGATGAAACCTTATTCTAGAAAGGTAGTAGAAGCAAATTGGTACATTTCATAAAGAAAAAATCCAGGAGAGATCCATACAAATAATTTCTCAAGGGAATAAAATAAATAAAGCACCAAACCTGTCTCTAGTTAAGGCCCTGCGCACTTTTTGATTGAGATCAAGGGGCAATTTTCAAGCATACAGCAAAACGAATCCAACCAGATGCAAGCTTTCTGACCGGACAACAGGAACGATGGCTATTGAAACAAGGGGATGAGCACAAAGAAAGTAGGAATGGAACGCGCATTCATCCTTTTTATCTCATAACCAGAAGCCGAGGCAGCAACTTTATAAGGAAACAAGCCGTGCCACGATGGAAAGAGGTCAGCATGGACCACCCGACTATCTGTCCCTGATTCACAAAAATAATCAGCGTATAAATTACTGCCAAAAGAAGAATATTTGAACAGTCTCTTTTCTGGCACTGACGTGGCATTTACATAATCATGCTTACAGTGCACAACCGAGTAACGTAAGGAAACAAGAATCTTGAGTTTCCAAATTCAGTTTTTCTCACTTCCCATGTTTACTAAGTATCGCATATGCACAGAACTATCCTTTAGCACCTTTCAACATATTTATCAACAGAATTCTGGGAAGATGAAGAGGTCAAAACAAACATCCCAGGTTCAAATCAATGTGTTAGGTTCTTTTGAAATGATCCTAACCAACTACTAAACTGTCCAGCTACCAGGGTATCCCTATTTAAGGATTCGTTTAAGAATAGTATTTTTTATGATAATATCTTTTACTTGTCATCAAATATGCTTTCATACTGATAAAGAAAATAAAAAAAATTGATGTGATTATAAAGAATAAAGAATAATTATAAAGTGCAAAGCACTGATTAATGGGTATTGAGGGAAAAAGTATTATAAATGTTAATGTGATTTCCTATGGTGACAACTAAAAAAACTCGTAATCTTCCTAAAGTGATAACTAAAAGAAACGGAGGGAGTATAGGTGAAATACTAAGACAGCTTAGAATAGCTTCAAACATCTCAGATGTTATTAGAATAAGTTGGGGAATGAAATAATAAAATACCTGAAATAAAATGAACAAAGTGTCCTGTAAACAATAATGACAACAAAGGCAATTGCCAAACTTTGTCCATCAAGTGTTTAAGCCATATAGATTAATCTCTATTTTTTTTTTTACACCAAGCGATTTACTATTAGACTAATTGTTCCCACCACCCCTTGACCTAAATTACTACCATTTCGTGTGCCCTTAATTACAAGGGGAAATCATAAGCTAACCATCTTCTACACAACGAATCCTTGCATCTCTTATGACTAATGAGCAGAAGTTTACAACTCCAACTGGGGACTGATAATAAGGAGCAGAGTGAAGATACCTGACCCTTAAGTTTCATCAATTGAGATCATGTGATAGACATGGGTTCTTCCTAGGAAGAACAAGGTTATACTTTTGACAGGGACATCTTGATTTTGATAGCCAATCATGGCAGAGGCAAAAGATAAGATCAACTTAGCTAACTATAAATAAGCTCTTTTTTTTTTTTTTTTTGATGATAAGAAACTATAAATAAGTTCATAGGCCATAAGTTAAAATAAAAACATTATAATGAAGACCTATTTACTCTAGAGAGAATGGTCTTCCTTAAAAAAAGCGTGGTGGTGTTAAGAAGCATAAGATGATGCTAAATATTTGGAGGTGGAAAAACTCAAAAGTGTTTATAAATTAACAAAATCAAACTTAGTCCTTAATAGACAAGTTCCTCGAACTAATAACAACCAACCCATTGTCCATCAAACAACCAAATTAGTACCCTTTGGTCAGGTTGGATATGCCATAAATCCCTAGTTAACAAACTATATAAGAGGCGCATTGATAACAGGCAGAAATTGGAACAGAATCAGCTCTTGAATTTGATCTTTTTCACTACTTATTATCCGTAATCACACAAAATGAAGCCATAGCCTCAAGTTGTTCAAGAATAGTGGTTTTAAGTTAAACTAATTGTCTAGGTGTTGGAATATTTTCTTCAATGGGTGGATAGATGACACGGAGAACCCCAAAATTAAGCAACAAGAAGGCAGACTGAAAGAAATAAAATGTTGCTGCAATATTGAACCTTCATATTTACCAACTAAATTCACTATTTCAATATTCTGAGCTGAAAAGTGGGTTCAGTTTCAAAGGTTTGGTTATCCAGAAATGACATCCTCAGAAATCATGACTCTGTTCTCAGAAATGATAGACATCTGCAGTATCATCCTCTCAACAACATACACGTAACCAAAACACGTGGCAATGCAACACCACCATAGCTTCAACCAGAAACAGATGAAGTGTCCTTTGGAACTCACAACTTCTACTAGGGTCACATTATTTGAATAGACCAAAAAGAGTTGTTTCCAAATTTAACTCAAACAAATGGCATCGGCAATTACCAAATCAGAAAATAACAATTGGAGCTTTCAAGTACTTAGTTTTTTCAATGGTCAATGAATTTCTAAACCTCTGAAAAAAGGAAGATCACAAAAAGAATAAGTTAAAAACGACAAGGAACAGGAAACAAATACTCTATTACTCATTGTCGGATTTGACTGTCATTGTCTAAGCCAACGTTTTCAAAAGTTCATTAAAAACTCCAGTGCTCCCACCAGCATGGCAATCGTTCTCAGAGCCAACATAGTTTTCAGCTCTGATCCAGCACTTATTGTAAGAGAACTCACAGTTATCATCCATGAAAGAATCATGCTAAAAAAAGGATACTAAAATTGGAGCTCCAAGATCAGAATCTGAAGTCACATTCATGTTAACCACAGAAATCCTACTAACATTAAAGCTTCAACAAATTGTTCCCAGTTTAAGCTTTAATTCTGTAGAACACTATTTAATACCATGACTCACAAACATTTCTTAAAAAAAGCACATGCATATCTTTGGTCCACACTCACATTGGATTCAGAAAATCTTGGTTCCAAAAACTGCTCCATATACAGTGATATACATGCCCAAAACCCAAAAGCTCCACATGCAAATGGACTTTCTATTGCTGTTGTTTGGGGCTCGGAGGAAATACATTGATTACATGTAATTCGACAAAACCAGGACATGTCAAGAACAACAGTAAAAGAAATAAAAGCAAATGCAACCATTCACCACAAAAATATACACAACCAAAATGTCATGAATCACGATTTGATGGAACACCTAAAAATCGGAAAAACCTTACCAGTTCTTTTAAGGGAAAAAATCGTCAACCATCAAACTATTTCCGGATTCCGGAACCAAATCCACAAATTACCTGCATAAGAAGAATTTTACATCAATAAGTTTCCGGGAAAAGTCAAAGTCACTTCACCTCTCGTAACACCATTTTCTCCTCCTCCTCCTCCTACTCAAACACCAAGAAAAACAGAGAAAGCAGGACAAAGGCACAAAAAAAAAAACAAAACAAAAACAAACACACTCTAATTCCCAGCCTTTCCTTCCTTTCCTAAGGCATGCAATTCCCTTCCCCGCCGTAATACTCCAATCAAAACACACGAAGGAACTTTAAAAATATAAAAGTAACATTTGGAAAATTGAAACTAAAGTAATTTCGTAGTACATACGAACTAAAATTCCAAAAGTAGATCAGACGAAGAGTGCCGCAACTTTACAACGACCATCAACTCATCACAGATACTCCGGCCGACGACAAACAACATCCGTGACGTCAATAATCGGCGAGCAAACAGTTTAGAGAGAGAGAAAGGGGAAGAAATTTTTCTGTGTTCAAAACGGAAGAGAAGAAATGAAGAGAGAAAAAGAATGAATGCGAGTGGGGAAAGATAGAAGCAAGAAAGAGAGGAGTTGTTTTTCTTCTTCTTCTTCTTCTTCTTCCCTTTTATTTATTTATTATAATATAATCTATCCTAGAGAGAGAAAGTGAAAGTGGGCAGTAGTGAGAGAAATGTGGATAATGATAACTAGAAAAAAGTTCAATTTTAAAATTTTATTTTTCTTTATATATATATATATATTTGTATATATTGACAAAGTAATAGTACAAAGTGAACAGCGTGGCGTACAATGTCTTGACGTTTTAAGCTATAAGGAGGATGAGATAAGCTTTTAACCCTGATTTACGTTAACCATGGTTCCCAATCCCAATTTCGTTTCAATCGAGTAGCTCTTGATAGTTACCCCTTTTATTTTCACTTTATTACCGAAATAACCCTGAAATACTTTTTTCTTTCCCCTCTTCTTCTATACTTTTATATTAATTTTTTAATCAGAACAGTATAACTTAACTCAATTGATAATAACTATACTTATAATTTTTTATTCAAATTTTTCATCGTAATTCATGAAATTTAAAAATTATATATTTTAATTTTAAAAAATTATAGTAAAACGGATACCTTATTAATTAAAATTTAAATTTAACATCTTTAATGAATAATATATTGTAATTTTGGGATTAAATCGAATAATACATGTGAGAAACGAGAGTATTTTTCAATCAAATAAAATAGTTTAGGTACCGAATGTTAAAATATGAGTTCACGGAGGGGCAAAGAAAAAAAGTAAAATTCTGCCACAAGGAAGGCAAGTTATCGTTCAACCAAACCGGGATTTATTATTATTATTATTATTATTTTATTATTACCGCCAAACAAGACTTTCATTAGTCATTACACTAAACAATCTTATCCTCTAAACAGTGTAATTGTGGATTTTTTAATTAAATCCTTTAAGGTATAATATATTTAATAATATTATTTATTGTAGGAATACAATGAATTAATGAAACATAACAATTTAAATTAATTAAAAGTACAACAAATCCCTACATTCTTATATCTTAAACCATCGTTAGGTAGAAAGATCCACTATCCTATCATCAATATTTCTTTTAATTTAATTTAATAATAAGTGAATGTTATGGTCATAGTAATTTAGTTATACATTCAAGTCATATTGAAAACTAGAATCTATTGTAATTAAAAAAAAAAAAAAAAACATAATTAATTCAGTAAACATATACAAAATTGATAAATTTATTAATTTAAATAAATACATTATTAAAGTTCAAAAACATAGGTGAGTTGGTAAGATATTTTCCTAACTTAAGTGAGGTCGCAGGATCGAAATCGCAATCGTGTATACAACCATTTAAAAATTTGGGATTAAAGATTACATCCCACAAAGGACCTATCCAGCTCGAGCGATGATTAATCTGAATGTGGATATGGCTTAAAAGTGCCACCCATAGTAATTTGTGGATTTGATTCTTAATGTCCATATTTTTTGTGTGATTTTTTTTTTTTTAATAAGTTTCTAATATATAATAGACGTGTGCATTTAGTCTTTCTTTTTGGACAATTTAATTTTTTGAATAAATGGACCAAGTGCACTTATACATTATATATTAGAAACTTACGTAAAAAAAAAAAATTAATTTTACCAATAATTGAAAGATGAAACCAAATCTATCAAATTTTCTATAAAAATATGATATATATATATATATATATATTATTCCAAAAAAAAAAAAAAAAAAAAATCTTTGAAAAAAAAAATAATAATAGTGTGAATATTATAAGGGTACCATTTTTGTATTGAGTTTTTTTCTTGGGTTTGAAGAGTAGGCAGAAGCCATTATCTAGAGATGAATGAATCAATAATAAATACCATGACCAAAATAATAAATAATGGATCACACTATCATGTCCTTTTATCCTCCCGTCAATTTGACACTATAAACCTATGCCTAACCAAAAATAATAATAACAATAATTAAATTAAATTAAATTAAAATGACACAAAAATTAAAAAATAATAATAAAAAATAAAATATTGATGTAATATTATTAATGTAATAATAATAATAATAATTTCTAAGATAGAAATAATATAATTCCTCTTTTTGCTTAAATAATTTTTGTTAATTAAGTTTTTCATTAAAAAATATTTTTATTATTTTGATGTGATAAGAATTTTTTTTTAAGAAATTTACTGTGTGTTTGGATTACCCTTATATTTGAAAAAGACTTATTTGAGACAAATATTTATTCAAAATGAATGTTGTTTGTAACTTTGTTGAAAATGAATTTTATGTCAGAAAAAAAGTGAGGGTTAAATATATAAGTTTTATAGGATTTAATGATTATTTTGTAAAAAAATATTTTTTTGGGAAAAAATGTGTAATATTATTTTATTAGTAATATAAATATTTTTTAATTAAAGTGGGACATACAACCATGAGGTGACAAACTTAAGTAGATATAAGTGAGAGACAAATTTTAATTGGAAAAAAATATTGTCCAAATGTGCTACTTATTAAAAAATAAAAATTTTTTCACTCAATTTCAATTCAGTCGCAATCCAAACATAACCTTAATAATTTTTATTTGGAAACTTGGCCGGTTTAATTCTGTAACTATTTTCGTTAATTAATTAAAGTTCAAAATCTTTATTTTTATCCTGGTGAGTTCTATATCTTTTTACGAGCATCATTTCGGCCAAAAATTTACACTTTTTGATCAAAATTCATCACGTATAGGGCACATGATGATTTTTTGAGGGGCAAAACAATTCAAACACTGTTATTCTCTCTATTTCTCTCCAAACTGAGAAGCGGAGATAATGGATAGGCCATCGCAGATGGTGAGAAGCTAAACTTTAGTAAATTTAGAGTTCTGTAGCATTGTGAATACTTATTGTGCAATTTATTCCTTTCAAAAGGTGACGACACTATCGTTA
>JAXGGT010000141.1:1110254-1120848 GCA_035583425.1 Marsdenia floribunda | reverse complement strand
GGTGGAGCCTTTATATGTACTATGCTATAAGTGTACTCCAGAAAATAAAAGACATTAAGCTGCACTACCCAATCAAGGGAATGAAGAAGGCTCACGAACCTGTACCAAATCCATCAATTTGACCCTGCAGACCACTCACAGCAGACATGACTGCAGCAGAAAAAGAATCATAAGAATATGCACAGATTCAAAAAGCTGGCTACACTCAATTTTGGCCAGCTGAAACTATTGATTCGTAATGGAAACTACTGGCCTCTATTGCAGTGGGAATGTGCTTGTGAGAATTAGATTATGTTCAAATAAATAAACAAAAGCATATCTAAGAAGAACCGGAAAGCTTAGATTTTTACTTATAAATTACACAATGTCAACAGAAATTTTGCCTGCTTAGGATGTGGTGAAAATAAAATTTCTAAATTACATATACACATGAAGTAAGTTACACCTTGTGTTTAATGCCTAGAAATAGATATTATCTTGATACTGTGAAGCCCTCAAGTAATTCCAAGTAAATTAGAAACAGATACATCTGATCAATAAAAAATAACCATGAGCCCTGAAAATTGACCCCAGTTTTGCAAATCATCTCGTAGTAGTAGGCACTAAAAAATCGAATACTATGAGTAATCAACTTTTCCAAAACGTATCTATTCAAAATTTCACTAGAGTAGCTGAGTGGCTAGATTCTGCAAACCTTTGTACTAAGATTACCACGTCACTGGCTGACTTACCAACCTTGGAGAAGTTTTAACCCATATTACCACCACTAGTTGATATTGAAATGGCTATTACAACGAAACTTAGTGTCAGTGGACTCAGATTCACAGAGAAAGAGACTTTTTCAGCTATAGTACCTGACATTGCTGGTGTCAGTATACCATCACCAATTACCATGGATGTTCCTATGAGTACCAAAAGCAGGATAAGGGTTTTTAGATATGATTTGTGCTCCAATGCTTCTTTGATATTCAAAGCCCTTTCCAGTTCTGGAGTTGGTAGTTTGAGCTTAAAACTGGAAATATGCTCATCAGCCGGCTGACGATTTGGGAGAAGGTTAACTTTTGCATATCTACAGATTAATGAATATAACGCAAATGTTCCTCCTGCAATTGGAGTTAGTTTAATTATTAAAAACCATCAATTATCAAAAGACAAGAAAACAATAAAAATAAAATAAAATTGAAACCTCTCTAAACAAAAGAGAAAAAACTCATACCTTCCCCATTATCATTGGCCTTCAGTACAAGAAACACATACTTGGTCAAAGGAATAAGGGCAATTGTGTAAATCACTATTGATAAAGCCCCCAAGACATCAACATCTGATGTGATAGTCACTTTGCTGAATACATCAGAAAAGACATATAGAGGGCTAGTGCCCAAATCACCATACACCACTCCAAGAGTTTGAAAAGCCAATGAGAGTGTTTGCCAAAAAGAAGCATCCTGATTTATTTGAATGTCCAATTTAACAAGAAGAAAGAGAGCAATTTAGTGTGGTTCCTCCCAGGGCATCATTGGGAGAATAAAGAAGAATACCAAAAAACCTATTCTATAACTTATTCCAGGTAATAGTTAGTTGAGCTAAGTTCCTAATCCAACGGTAGGTTCTCTACTAGGATTTTCCCACTTAAGATAATCATAAATTACAGGAATTAAAGATTTAACCCAGTGGACTAATGCATAAATTCCCCCAAATAAAATCCTGGAACAATATAATGTGTGGAAAAGATGGTAACTTTGAGGTTTTCAGTTAGCACAATTTCAAGCATACTATGATATGATATTTGGAATTTCATCAAATAACCCAAAGAAATTCCTCAGAAGTGTTTCAAGATCAACCTATCAACTTCCGAAAAATGTTCTTGTTCTCTAGCCCATAAAGTACTCATTTTGAAATATTACTGATGACCTCAGAAAGTGCAAACAATACAGAATGTTTTCATTCCTTCATATTAGAAATTTAGAAAATATTTCAACTAAGTACCTCTCTACATTTCCCCTGCTTTTCTTAGAATTCCATTCCTAGTTCTCATTATAATGAATTCAGTGCTCTGAGAAACTTGCAAGCTGTAGCGAATTTTATGACTGAAGACCGTCAATACTATCTATTCAAACAGTTCAGAAAGCTTAGGTTCTTTGAAGTACAAAATATCCAGACACTTGCAAAACTCAGAATCTCTCCTGCCCATATATATATGTATATGTATATATCATTTAGCCTGATTTTAATGATATCTGAACATCAAATTGGTTGCATTTCAGCAGTATAATTCTAATTTTAATGATTTCTGAACATCAACTTGGTTGCAAGCTCATAACTTTTAGCAACACATTAACGTGACTATGATTTGGCCCTTTAGAACTATTTCTAGAGACAGATTATAGTGAGAAAGAATTCAATTTTGTAATTCATAACCATTCTAGAGACAGATACATGTAAGGACTAAGGAGCATTCGCAATCTAAATAGACAGAAATTTCAAAAGGAGAAAACTACTTTTGAACCTTGTTATGGTGACGGTGAGCACCAGCAATCTCCATAGCTTCAACGTCGAAAGAATCCACTCTCTTCGGCCTCTTGACAAGTCTTCTCCTAACAGATCCATACCCTCCTCCTCCTCTAACGTCTTCATCTTCAAGAAAAGACCACGGTGGCGATTCAGAATCCACCTCGCTGCCATCAACCCACCTCGAATCCGTTCCACTGCCAATTCCCACAAGTCTAAAACTACTCTCCTCGATTTCTTCCTCTTTCATGACTAACCTGTCCGTCAGCTCTACCTTTCTTATCCCCAGAACAAAATCTTTGGAGTTTAACTATGCACTCTAATAGTAGTACGATACACTTGAAAATATCATCAGTCAACAATGTCTTCTCCGACACAATCCTTAAAACCCATTTACCAAAACGATCATACAGTCAAATCAAAAGCGCTCATTGGTCTAGCAGGTCCGGCAAAGTCCTCCATTTTCGCAGTCCCAAGTACTCAACTTCCACGTCTGTTTCTTCAATAATTTGAAGCTGTTGTTGCTTAGTTTCACACGGAAAGTACTGAAGGTAACATTTTCTATTGTGTATCCTAATTCAGAGGGAAAAAGAGCAAAAAAATATATATATATATACAGTGAGTCCAACTGAAAAATCAAAACGCCGCAGAAAAGCAGACACCTGTAAGAACTGAAGAAAGATTCAGAGCAAATCACAATGCAAAAAAGTATTATTATTTTAATAATTTCAATAATTCACCAAAAAAAAGTAATTTCAATAGTTTTTTTTTTTTTTTTTTTTTGAAGATTTTGAGCCAGGAAAATTGACCATTTTAGTTATCAAACTAATTTTATTTGGATAAAAAAACCTTTGTCTTTATTTTTGAATAAATAAATTCTCTTTCGTTTTTTTGTTTGGACAAAGCTCTTCTTGTTTTTTATTTTTAATTCTTTTTTTATTTGGACAAACGGACCCAATGAGCGCTTTTGATTTGAGGCATCTTTTGCCTCCATCTTTAATTCATTATTTTTGGAATGAGACTATTATTAACTAAGTTAAGTCTATACTTACCAAAAAAAAAAAAAAAAAAAAAACTAAGTTAAGTCTATTGACATGGGTGTTTTATATATATATATATATATATATATTTGGTAATTAAAAAATGGGGTTATATATAAGAATTAAGAGTTATTGAGAAGTGATTAATTTGAAAGAAAAAAATTACAAGGTTAAAATAGCTATTAATGATTATATTTTTTATCAAATAATATAAATTAAATTAGTGAATATAATTTTAAACATTTAAAAATTTAGTATATTTGATTTTTAACTTTTTATTTGGTCTTTTAGACATTTAATAAAATAAATTTTGATCATTTTGAACTGAAAAGTGCTCTGAGCATAATAATTTTTAGATATTTATTTTCTTTATTTAGATTTTTTGTCCAAAATGATAAAAACTATAAAATATAATTTATTTGAGATATAAAAATTAAAATAAAATATTTAAAACCAAATATACTAAAACCTTAAATGTTTGGGATTACCAATCTTCCATTTTTCAAAAAATTATATATATATATATATATATATGTATGTATAAATACAAATTAAATAAATTGATATGAAAAAACTGTACAAATTATAATAATTTGTGTATATACATATACATATATATATATATATATATATTAATATTTTAATTTTTTTTATAGAAAGTAAGTTTATCAAATTTACATTAAATAAAACAGACAAAATTCAAAAATAAATAATACAGATAAAATTAATAAAATCTTAAATGAAAAGATTTACGTAAACACAATTACTGAAAAAAAAAATAATAATAATAAATAAATAAACTCTTGTAATTTTCATATGTCTATTATATAAATAAATGGATCCTGATTGGGAGTAATTGGGTTTGGTTAGTTTCAACAATATCAAAATATGGGCCCTAGTGTGGGCCAGAATATGGGTCATGATCAAGTTTAATTATTACAACTTCTGTCCATGTAGCTGAAGACCATCATTTTACTAAATGTGGCCCAGTTAAGAAAAAAACTCTATAAATTGACGAAATAGCACTATTATTCCTTCATCTGGCCCATCCGTGGCGGAGGCAATAAATTCATCAAGTTTTCAAAGCTTTGTCCTAAATTTCGCTACTCTCACTCTCTGTCTGCTTCTGTGTTAGGGTTTTAGAGAGATTTCTCTGTTTTCAGTACAACTCTCTGTCGCCGAGTTCCTGTTTCCGAAGGTGATTCATTCGAATTTCTTTTTATTTAGTTGTTGATGTTTTTAACTTTGGTGCAATTTCAGATGGATTTTCATCTATTAATTTATTAATTCATGAAAAATGTGCGGTGAACAGGGGCGGAGAAGATGTCACGGGTATATGTTGGGAACTTGGATCCGCGGGTGTCAGAGAAAGACCTCGAGGATGAATTTCGTGTCTACGGGGTTCTTCGAAGGTAAAGTTTGTCTTTTTGTTTATTTTTTCCCTGTCTGTTCTTAGTTCTTAGTTTCATTTATTTATTCTGGAGCGGATTTGTAGTCGCATGGTTTGATCTGAAACCTGGAAAGAAGGAATGCTAAATGCTGTCTATTATGTTGGTAATGGAAGTATGTTGTATTCTTGTGCTCTTCTCGTTTGTTTTCTTTGGGTAGTGACGAGAAGTTTGATTCTATGGGAGCTCAATAGGCTTCTGGAGTACGACTAGTGAAGTTAATGGTATAGAGATTATGGCTACAATCTTTTGTTACGGTCTCGTTTTATTCATCTAAATTAACCTTCTTTAACCTCAACTAATTTCATTTGTTATTGCCTTTAATTCAAGCGAAATAGAAATGTTAAAATAAGGGAAAATGTTTTGTTCTTGTCTTTTTGGTGAAGAAGCGCGCTTCTCCTACAGAAGCAAATATATATTTTTTTTTTTTTTTCTAATAGAAAAATTTTCCAAGATTCTCCTTTCTCTACAGCTTGAGCCTCTGCTACTTTGATTTTGTTAAATGGCCAAATCATTGTTAACTGAATTCAACTTCTTGATGCTAATGTTAAATGGAAGTTAGTTTTATTAGTTATTTTATCCCTCTTAACAAAAGAGCAGTACATAATCAGGACATCTTGACATAACTATGTGACAGATATTTTCTTTACTCTCTGCATAAATGTTTTGTGGCAGTAGGCATTTCACCTTTTAGTTCATTACAATTGATTTCCCGTTACCTTTTTATGTCTAAAAATGATGCTATTGAAGTTCCAGTTCTTCTGTTCTACCAGTTGTTCTTAGAATTCATTTGTGTTGCTGTTAGAATTTCTCCTTATGTGGAGTTCTCAGTTTTGCCCTCATGATTCCTCATGGTGTTCTTGAAAATAATGCAGTGTATGGGTTGCTCGGAGACCTCCAGGTTATGCATTCATTGATTTTGATGATCGTGCGGATGCTCAAGATGCTATCCGTGGACTAGATGGTTGGTCAAATGCTTATTTTTGGCAGTGCTGCACACCAGAAAGTTTTGTTTGTTCATTCATGGCTGCTAGAAGCATATGAACTTTGTTCCAACCTGTTATTATCTGAACACGTTCCATAAAAGTTATATACTACATCAATTGGAGTTTTGGGTTTTTGTTTGTCCTAACATTTTTACTTCAATAAAGTATTCAGTAATATATTTGTTAAGCTACTGTGGACCACCATTTTCTTGAACTAAGTATGACTTTAGATTATCCATATGAGGATGCTCCTGCTCCAAACTAGTGAACACATGTTTTTCACTAAGGGTGAAAATTTTCTATTCATCCAGGCTTGTGCTTCAGTAATTTGTAGTCAAATTTAGTCTACTGTTTTTCTTCCTCAGGAGAGTTTAATTACTAAATAAGACCTAATGCAAACATGGTGGCAGCGGAAGGATTGGTATTTGGCTTTGTTTCGAGCAATTAGCTGTCTCCTCCCCCTGGGTTTGGGAGTCAACAGGAGTTTGTCTGCTGATATATTTTCCAACATACTTGTGTCTGCTTAGTGCTTAGTTTAAATGTGGCTGTCAGCAGGCTGCTGATACTTGGAATTCTTCTTGATTGATTTCTTTTGTTGCTAGAGTGAATTTGGTGATTTTTTTTTTTTTTCCTTTTTTGTTTCTTGCAATTATTTTGCACTCTCTGCGTATGTGTACTTAATTTCTTGAAGCTTCTTTAATAGTGGAGTTTGATTCAACAGGTAAGAAGGGCTGGCGGGTGGAGCTTTCACACAATTCAAAAGGAGGTGGTGGAGGCCGTGGTGGCCGGAGTCGTGGTGGTGATGATCTGAAGTGTTATGAGTGTGGTGAACCTGGTCATTTTGCCCGAGAATGTCGGCTGCGCATTGGTTCTCGAGGATTAGGAAGTGGACGTCGCCGAAGCCCTAGTCCTCGATACCGAAGAAGTCCTAGTTATGGGCGGAGGTGAGTCTCTCTTTAACTTTGTCAAACGCTTTTACTTGTTGAAGCACAAATCCCTTTGATTTCCATTTTGAAATTCTAAGGTCTAGTGGATGAGTACCCTGAATAGATATTTTTTGCTTTTGTGCATTGTTTCAACTATGCTCTTTTCTTTTTGCTATAGAAATAGCTTGATTGATTCAAAACTACCCATTATTCATTATGTTGCTAATATAATGTTGATTATCTGGTCTAGTTTGGAAATGTTATATGCCTCTTTGTTTTCTTAGGTTCGATCTTTTTTATGAATCTAAAAGTGCATGCAGCATTTATAAAAAAAAAAAAAAAAAAAGTTTCTCAGGAGGCATTCTTGGTAATGTACAATATTGTGTTGTTTGGTTATGGTGGTTGCAACTCTAAAAAAGTATTATATGGAATGAATTCGAAGTTGTTAGTTTACCAGTTGCTGCTACCTTCTATCCAGTTGCCTTTGAGTGATGCATGCTTGAGATTTACCTGTAACTTCTCATCCAAGGGTCAAGAACAAGCAAATAGCTGTTGCTCAGTACATTTTTTTAAGTTATTGTTTAGATTTGTGGACTATTTTGATGCTTTTTTACTGCAGGAGTTATACTCCTCCTCCAAGGAGAAGATCTCCACGGCGACGCAGCATCTCTCCTCCTCGGCGTCGTAGCTACAGCAGGTCTCCTGACTATCATCGTTCCCGACGGGATTCACCTTATGGCAATGGGTATGTATCCACATGGCAACAAATGGTCAGCAATCAAGCATTTACTAGATTTGTATTTTTGTTTTGGGCATACAGCTCCTAAGTATTTTGTTGACATCTGGAAATGCAGTAGGTCACCAGGAAATCGCCGTGCTCATCATGATTCACCTTATACAAATGGGTATGTTATGGTTCTAGTTATAAATGTTATAATAACTGCTGTTGCTACTTGCCTGTATTGATGCTTTTATATTGTAATTTGTATTTCGCCTCTTTAGTACCATTTGTCATTGAAAACTATGCTGTCAATCTACCCAAACTTTTATCTCTTGTTTGACCAAGCTTTGGTCAGACTTAAATATGAAATGAGCTTCATTTTGTCCTCATTCACTCACTGTTGATCTGTTTTGGCAGAGATTGATGTGGAGGTGGATGTGCTCTTTGCTGCACTCTAGGCTGATAGAAGCATGATTGCGTCACAAAGAAGAATAGGTTTATTTTGCTATTATCTTGATATATTTGTCTTATTTCTATGGAACTCTTAACCAAAATTATGGTTCTATCTATCTTTAAGAGAGATTGAAATGCTATGATTACTTCTCTTTGTCTCTGAAAGGTTTATATTTTCTGTTTTTGAGGTGTGGTTGTTGGTTAAGACATCGTCGTTTTGCTTCCACGCTTCTTAGTCCACATGGTTACAACCATCTGCTTCTTCTCTAGATGTCATCATCGAGACGTTCCTTGTGCTTCTTAATGAATTTGAACCCACTATTTGAAGTAGCACGCGATAAAAAGCTCTCTCTTAGGTCTGTTATCTGCAAACTGGTAGAAAGAAGAGATTGAAGCACTTGCTGTTTTTCACTCTTCAGCATTCAAGCTGCCTGATTTATGTCATGGTACCTATATCAAAGTATCCTGTCTTCTGCCTGCATGGACCTACTTTTTCAACTTCTTTGAGAAAACCAATTTTATGGCAACGTCAAGTTACGAGAGGCTGAATGACCCTGAGAGCAGTGTCTTATTGAACAAACAATCTACCTAGCTGCTTTTGTAACTGACTTTGAGTTTTTCTGACCTGGCCCGCATTCTTCGCTTGGCAACTGCTCTGGCTCCTCGCGTCTTGCTGAGGTTGGGAGTCCCACCGTCGAATTTTTGGTGCTTTTATAGTCATGTTTTTTACTTTGGATTTAAAAGACTTTGTCATTCCTCAATTGCCAATATTTGAATACATTTGCTGGATCAGAACCATCCTAACCTGTCAGAACATGGTAGTCAAGTTATTTAAAACTTTCCATCATTCATTTTCCTTTCCTATATTTTATTTAGTCTTTTGAACAGCCGTTAAGCTTGATAAAAATGCTGGTGGTGATACGCACTGGCGTGCAATTTGGTTTTCTTGCGTGACACTTCAAATTGATTATCTGAGTGCGTTATGCATTGGCGTTATAATTGTAATTTTTGGCCTGCGTCTTGCTTCTACGACACTAGCCTGTAGTTGCATAACGCCATTGTTGGCGCACTTTCTGCAGCTCCACAAGGATTTGGGCACCCATTTGGTTCTTGACGTCTTCCATGCGGAAGTACTTTGTCCCTAAAGTGTATATAAATATATAACCTGAATTTGTAGGAATAAGTTTTTAAAATTGTAATAAGAAAAAGGAAAATTGGTCAATTTAGTCCTCTAATTATTTTTATTAATTAACATAAATTTACAATTTTTTTTTAACCTGTTAAATTTTACATTTTTTTACGTTAAGTCCTTTTGATTAAAAATTTAAATTTTTCGGTTAAAATTTATTACGTGCCGAATATTTTTTAAGGGTAAACTTGTCCTTCGGGTAAACTCGTCTTTTTGATTATTATAAAACTATGAATTTAAACTAACGGTAGGCTCTTATAAAGTTATTTTTTTCGTATAAAAAGAACAATTTTGTAATTAGCCTAGGTTCACAGTTTTATAATACGCAAGAAGATAATTTTATCTTTAAAAAATCATCACTTGTCGAAAATCATCACGTGCTCGACACGTAATAAATTTTGACTAAAAAATTTAAAATTTTTACCGAAAAGACTTAATAAGCTACTTGTAAAAAAAATTTAAGATTTATCAAATTAAAAAAAAAAAAATTATAAACTTATATTAATTAATAAAAAATAATTAAAAGACTAAACCAGCCAATTTTCCTAAGAAAAATGGATAAATTTGATTTTTAATATTTCTAATTCTAGTGTAATTTAAAAAAAAAAAAAATCCGGTAAAAAATGCAATTTAAAATTATTTTAATGTCATATTTAACAAACCGGGGTTCCAAAAAAAAAAAAGCGATTTCTGTCCTAATAGATTAGATTTTGATTCCAACCACAAGAGGCAATTCTTAAAAAGGAAAAGAAGCGATTAAAACAAGATAAATTCAAAAATAAATTATCGACTCTGAAAATATGTCATGCCACATGTCATCTGAGATTTCGAAAATTTTCCTAAAATAAAGAAAACCCACAATTTATTGACCTCAACATCTTTCTAATGCTTTTGGGCGCCTTCTATAAGTAAAGCTTTCACTGGATTTGTAGCCATAACTTCTACAAATTCCATCAAAATCTATGTTGTTGCCTTTGCATCAATCACTTTCTTTGCAAAGGACGGTAAACAGAAAGCTGCAGAATGGATCTGTTTCGCGGGAGGGGGAAAAAAATACAAAACAAAAAAGCATTTGGTTGATTATTATTAGCAAGAAGCAGACTGCATAAGGAGTACAGTAAAGACAAACTCTCAAATGGTAAAGAAAAGATACCTCGGAGTTGTAGAATCTTAAAGGTTTAATTTTGGAAATGTTTTCATGTTCATCAATCGGGTTAATTGGATTCTTGAAATCTACTAGTGGCCCCTCAGTAGAGCAAAGCATGAAACCGATAACTCCACTGGAAAAATCAGGCTATGTGAGTGAATATTCTAATGCATATA
>JAXGGT010000141.1:1081048-1093319 GCA_035583425.1 Marsdenia floribunda | reverse complement strand
TCTTGGCCTTGGTTGCCCTGGTAGTTTTACTCCTATTTGGGGAGTGTTCTACGTTAAATACTTTGTGGTTTTATCTTTTTTGTTTCTAATATTTTCTGCATAAATTTTAATAGATTCTGGGAGGGAATTTGGTAGTGCCTAAATTCCTAACACACCAGAGTACCCCTCGCCCCTTTTCCGATGCTTTTGCATTATTCACGCTCGTGGATGTTTTTTCTTCTTTTTCCTTCCTCTTTTGGTTAGTTCAAACTGATTTTGTAGATCGTGATGAATTTGTGGCTTCTTGGACGGTCTTGTGCCCGCTATTCGGATCTTTTCTTTTTCCTTGTTTAAATTTTTGTTCCTTTTGTTTTGACTTTGGCGTAAGATGTGGTATTCGGATTAATTTCTTTTAAATTTATGATGGTTTATTTATTTGCAAGGAGTTTACTTCTTTTTTTTTTTTTTTTTTTTTTTTTGTTGGTGTTGAATCTAATTAGATACTGCTTCAGTTTTGCTACCTTCTCCACTAATTAGGGTTTGTTTGTACAGGTCCATTTTTGTGTTCTAAGTAATGCGTGGACGCTTCAGTTTCTGTTTGGTATTGGTCAACAATATACGCAAATGACAAAACAATGACTAAAATCTATAATATGATAAGATCTTTTTCGATTAGTTTTTATTTTTTTATTTTTTCTGTTCATAAGATAATATATATATATATATATATCTATATATTAAATATAATATTAAAAATATTTTTAAAATTTAGAACGGGAATCTTGCATACCAGAATTAATTCAAATGTAAGACAACTAGAGGAAGGCTAATTTTCTCCTTTATTTTTCTTCTGCTGAATAGTCTGACTTTTGCCTTGTCCCTTTACTTTGGTGACGGTGACTTCCCACTTCCCCAGAAAAACAAAGGCCAAAAATTGTTCAGCTTTAGGATCGACTTGGGAACAATTTTTATTTTTGTCCTTACTAATTTAAAATTAAATTTGTTTTTTGAAGGGGAAAAAAAAAAAAAAACTCCTATAATAATTTACATTTTAATGCAAAATCTTATTTTTAAAAAATAATAATAATAAGTTTTCTCTATATGAACAAAGTAGTGTTGGTGTTTTTATTATTTTCCCTTTAAACAAATATCGTCTTTTGCACCCAAAAAGTAATAAATATTTGGATTGAGCATTTACTCAAATCCTCCTCTAGTCCAAAGAATAAAAATTAAAAGTCAGGTATTCAAAGTTAAAACATCCATATCAATGTATTTTAGGGTACAATTCGGCTGGGATTTGGGACCAAAAAAGTTAGGTATTCAAAGTTAAAACATCCATATCAATGTATTGTACTCTTTCATTTGCCAATGATTTCTTTTTTTGTAGTTTTTGAACTGTACAAAGTGTCTAACTGCTCATACAGACACCAAAAGAAAAACAGGAACGTACATGATTTCTTGTGATATCCTTTTCAATAAATCGCTAGCCATGATGTATATATATACATATAGGAAAATTCACCCATTTAGTCCCTAAAATTGTGATTTTTTATTAATTAGACCCTTATCTTCTTTTTTTTTGTCTGTTAAGTCCTCATAGTTTTTACGGGCCACTAATTAGGTCCTTCCGACCAATAATTCAAATCACAATTGTTACCTAGATCTGAGCATAGGCATTGTGTAAGACACTTACACAATAATTTTACGAAGATTAATAGTGGAGATACTTTGAAAGCAATGTTTAAGAAATAAATTATTGGTCAAAAGGACCAAACAGGTTGCCCGTAAAAATTATGAGGATCTAATAGACAAAAAAAAAAAGATAGGGACCTAACAAGCGAAAACGCAATATTTTAGGGACTAAATCAGCTAATTTTCCTATACATATATATATATATATAGAGAGAGAGAGAGAGAGAGAGAGATTTCCATTCTTATTTATTTATTTATTTTGCATATAAAAGCATACAATATATATATATATATATATATATATATAAATTAGAAAAAATTGATGTATTTGATCTTCAATCTTTCAATTAATGGAAAAGTTGATTTTTTTTTTTGTTTATTTTTATTTAGTAAGTTTTCAATGTATAATGAATAAGTGCATTTGGTCTATTTTGTTTACAAAATTAACTTGTCTAAATAATAAATTTTGTAAATAGAGAAACTAAATGCACATACTTATTATATATATTAAGGACCTACAAAATAAAAAAAAAAAAAAGAAAGAAAATGAACCAATTGTGCCAGTGATATGAATATTATGGACCAAATTTACCAATTTTCTTTAAATTATAAAGTGTTTTTTTTTTTTTCCCACTTTAAATTTACCAATTGTACCGGTGTTTGTTTTAAATTAACAGGTTGCTCGTAAAAAGATGTAGAACTTAACAGGTTAAAAAAAAAAGATTGTAAACTTAAGTTAATTAACAAAAAATAGTTAGAGGACTAAACAGACCAATTTTCCTTAAACATATATCTACTTAAAACAAACAAACAAATAAATAAAATAAAATCATTTATAGACCAAATTATCTGTGGCTTCGCTCACCATTGGACGCTTTTCACTTCTCTTTCAGACCTTTTCATTGATGGGCGTTCAAGATAATATTTATTATTTTCTCTCCTCCATAAAGTTTTTCTTTTTATTA
Organism: Marsdenia floribunda; assembly: GCA_035583425.1. Classification (NCBI taxonomy): domain Eukaryota; kingdom Viridiplantae; phylum Streptophyta; class Magnoliopsida; order Gentianales; family Apocynaceae; genus Marsdenia; species Marsdenia floribunda. The sequence goes on along the minus strand of JAXGGT010000141.1, from coordinate 1,090,683 downwards.
TTATTATTATATAATAATAATTATTATTATTATTAATTGCAAATAGAGATACTAATGATGGGAAAGATTAAAAAAAAAAAAAAAAAAAAAAAGGAAAAGGAAAAGAAAAGGGGAAAAGAAAAAAAAAAAACTTCCATGTACAAGGTATTCAATTATATTAAGCTTTTAGATTGATATAAGTGAGTAAATGCATTGTGAATGTTAAGCAATGTTATGAGTTTAACATTCGTCATGTAGAAATTAGGGTAAAACTTTATATTCGGAACAAGAGTTAAACTTTGAGGACTCAATTCATGTCAAATTCAAATTAGTCAAAACGATGACTTAGAATACAAAATGATTTAACTCAATATATATATGTGTGTGTGTGTTATCATATATATTAAGACTCTTTTCTAGTGAGCCTCGTTCAAAAGTTAAGATGAGGTATTTTTTTGGAGTAAGACTCAAAGTTTATGTGTTTAATTTGAATCGAATACAGATTAATTAGAACTGTCACTTCAAATACAATAAAACTAATATAGTAAGTCTTCTTTTCTTTTCTTTTTTTTTGACTCTTATGTTTTTTAGATTTGATCATATCTGATGATATTTTAATAGAATTAATTCATTCAAATGAAATAATTTGAAGATTAATTTGACTAAACAAAATATAATTTAAGAAACAATTTGTCTTAATAAAGATAATATGAAAAAAAAAATAGTTAAATATATATATATATACATATATAGATAATGATTAAATTTTCTAAATAATAAAATAAATTATAAAAATTTATTTATCTAATAAAAAATAATATGGAGATTAATTATATTTATACCAATATTTTTAATTTTATTGGTCGTAATATTGAACAAAATAGAAAACTTATCTAAAATTGGTAAAAAATAATCTCATGACTCAGGTTGTATATGTAATTTGAATTTATGACGCATTTAAATGTCATTTTTCCTTCTTTTTTTTTTCTCGTAAAATTAATATATATATATATATTATTTTAAAAAAATTGATAAAAAAAGATTAAGTTAGAAGAATAAATAATTGTCGAGTCTAATACTCTATAAAATAAAAAATAATTATTAGATAAAAGTGAAAATTTTTTCTATATCAATATTTTATAAATAATATTTATTAATTATTTTATGTGGATTGTTTTTTTTTTAAAGGAAAATTGATGAATTTGGTTTCTTAATCTTTCGATTATGCTTTGTCCATTTTTTTTTTTTTCTATTTTTTTATTTAATAAGTTGATGCATTTTGTCTTTTCGTCTATTTGACTTGTTTAAATAAAGACTTTGTTAAGAAAAAGACCAAATACATTAAATTATTATATATTGAAGACATACTAAATAAGAAATAAATAAAAAGGACCAATTACACAAAAGTTATAAATATTAAAAACTAAATTCATCAATTTTTAATTTTAAAAAGGCTTAAATTTTTGTTAATGATATAAAAAGTTATGATATTCATCAAAAAAAAAAAAAAAAAGATATATAAAGTTATGATAACTGCTGACACAACACAGACCGAATCTAACATGACACAGACTAAATGTGGATTAGTCTAACAAAAAAAGACCATATTATGTCTATGAAAAATTGGTGAATTTAGTTGCTAATGCTTTCGGATTTGGTATGGTTGGATTATTTTCTTTATTTTTTATTTAGTAGGTTTCTAATTTATGATAAGTTGGTGTATTTAATCATTTTTTTTTTACAAAATTTTTATTTGGTCAAGTGAAATTTTGTGAAGGAAATAACGAAACCTACTAAATAAAAAATAAAAAAAAAATGAGACCTAAAGTTTGGGAACCAAATCGGCAAATCCATCAATTTTCTTTGTGTCTATTTATGTATATATATATACGTTTAAATTCCTCTCGTCCGTTACTAACGTGTCTGTCTATATATAGCGTATTGACGTAAAACCTTTACCTTCTGGATGAACAGGTACGGTTTGGTGATTCATCTTTCTTGCCTTGTGCACCATCTCCACAATTTCATTTCCATTGGAGCTTTGATTTTGACTTTTTTACACCCTCACGCCGATTCCTGTATCTAATCTCTATCTTGTGTAGAATCACTGTTGTTGTTTTAGAGCCTCTGTGTAGTGTGATATTTTCCTGCATTATTGGTTTATCTCTCTCTGCAATGGCGGCGGCTCGAAGAATCTCATCCTTGCTCACTCGTTCATTTTCTTCATCTTTTCCTTCTGTTTGTCGAGGTAATTCATCTGGGGATTCTCAAGAACGGATCGCCCTTTCCCCCCCCCCCTCCCTCTTTTCCCTCTATTTTCTTGTATTCGGTGGAGTGCACGTGGTGGATTCTTTTCTTGGTTTTGATGATTTTTGTCGTCACATGGAACTGATTTCTTTCTTGGTTTGATCATGCATATCTGTTTCTGTTTGATCTTAGGCATTTTGACTCGTCCCAATTTATGATATAGAGAATCATGGTGATGGAAATGGAAATGGGAAAAAAGATGATTGTTTTTCCACCTTTTGCATCTGTGGTTCATGAAAATAGTCCAATTTGGTTTTCCGTTGACATTTGATTGAGGATTCTATATACAATATCTCAACCTTCGCCATGTCTGTATTGTATTCTGTAAAGAACAGTTGGCAGTTTCAGTTTCATAATTTGATGCGGGATATGCTTTCCTCATTTATGTATGGTTTAAGTATCCAATGCACAATTATTGTTTTGGCTAATAGATTTAGTTTTTGTTCAGGAAAGAACTCCCTACCAGGGAGAGGAATTTACAGGTACAGCACTGCAGCTGCTTTGGAGGAACCTATAAAGCCACCTGTTTCTGTAGAGCACACTCAACTTCTTATCAATGGTCAATTTGTTGATGCAGCCTCGGGTGAGCCCTTTTTTAATCTCTCTATAATATATAATTCCAGAAAAAAGAATAAAAAAAAGTTTCCTTTTCTCTTTTGGTTACATGATAATTAAGATGTATGCATTATTCATCTTCTCTCTTTCTTTATGTTCATTGTCATGATTGAGCTAACTATGCTAGCTTTCTGAAATCAGGAAAGACTTTTCCAACTTTGGACCCTAGAACAGGGGAGGTGATTGCCCATGTGGCTGAAGGTGATGCTGAAGACATCAATAGAGCAGTGGCTGCTGCCCGCAAGGCTTTTGATGAAGGGCCGTGGCCAAAGATGACAGCATATGTGAGTAATCCTTTACTTAATTTTTCTTAATTATTATGGAAGGAAGGAAGTCATATGTTGATAGCTTTTGAATTTTATGGACAGGAAAGACAAAGAATCATTCTGCGATTAGCTGATTTGGTTGAGAAGCACAATGATGAAATTGCTGCTTTAGAGACTTGGGATAATGGCAAACCATATGAACAATCTGCTAAAATTGAAATTCCAATGTTTGTTCGTCTAATGCGGTATTATGCTGGTAGGTCACTGGTGGAATAAGAAGTTCTTGATTCATTTTTTGTTCTTTTTTTTCCCTTACACCATGCAATTGTTTGATTTTTTAAAAATCCATTTTATCTCAGGTTGGGCTGACAAAATTCATGGAATGACTGTTCCTGCTGATGGCCCCTATCATGTTCAGACTCTCCATGAACCCATTGGTGTTGCAGGACAGATTATCCCTTGGAACTTTCCTCTTCTAATGTTTGGCTGGAAGGTTGGCCCTGCATTAGCATGTGGTAATACTATAGTTCTCAAGACGGCAGAACAGACTCCATTATCTGCTCTTTATGTGGCAAAGCTATTCCTTGAGGTAACAACACCTGATTCTCTATTCTATGCATAGAGAATTGTGATTGTGATTGTGATTCACTTGTGTTTAGGATTGGTGAAGAGGAAAGCAGAGTCTTTAAGAAAGTCTCATATTTTTGAGCATGTTAGGTCATTTGCTGCTAACTTCATGTCAGTATGAAACCTAAATGACACTTCCATTTGCTCTCAGCTCACAAACAATGTCAGCTGGTACTGTACTAAATAGGAAGATCAGTATAGTGCTGATGAATTTGTCCTGGAACTGTACCTAAACTATTGCATATAATGTCATGGTTAGATTCATTTTCATTTGATTTAAATAATAGCAGTTCCCCGTAATTACACTAGTTGATCAGGACAGCATTCATCATTTCTTGTCTGGTAAAGCATATCTAAAGTCCCTCATATTATCTTTCGACAAATCTTTGTTCTTACCACCACTGCTTTGTTATTGTGGCATCATATCTCTCAACATTATTTGTGATAGGCTGGGCTTCCTTCAGGCGTTTTAAATGTGGTTTCTGGCTTTGGTCCTACTGCTGGTGCTGCTCTTTGCTCTCACATGGATGTTGATAAGGTAATACGTGTAGACTGTCTACAAGTTTGTTGTAGAAAAAGACTTTTGGGCATTCTTTTTGAAACTATGATGCTTATACAAAGAAATGATGCTATTGTGCTCTATTATTTCTTCTAATTCTACATTTGAATTATTCAAAGTCAAAAAACAGCAATCAGCTTTGCTTGTTCAATTCGAACTGTAACTTTTACTTTTATATACATACAAGAGGAACCTATGTGGATATTGTTGGTGAATAGGCATGAGGTAATGGAGAATTATATTATTTTTTCTTGTATTTCTCATTAGTAGACCACTTCTCACTTATATTCTGCAAGGGAAAATGTTGAAATAATATAACCTCAGATTATGGATTTCATGTGCATTGATGACATATATAAGTATAATTGAGGGAGTACGGTAGATGCATGAAACTTGTAGATGGATATGAGCTACCTAATGAATCATGTTGACATCACTTGGTGATTGAAGTTTCTATCATAATTTACAATCCAGTACTCTCAAGAACCTCTCTGAACTCTAGCTTTCTAGATCTTTCTTTTTGTTTCTTTGGTGGTCTAAGAAAGAGAATTTTGATGTCTGACGTTTTTAAATATAGTTGAACTACTCAATAGCCATTGATACTCCGTGCAGCATATGTTCTTCTGAGTTGTGAATGAGTGTGTAACATGTTGTTTAGAGCTTCCGTATGCTTACATGGTTTCATTTTTCCTTTTCGCTATAGCTTGCTTTCACGGGATCAACAGAAACTGGGAAGAATATTCTTGAATTATCTGCCAAAAGCAACCTTAAGCCTGTGACACTGGAACTTGGTGGGAAATCTCCTTTTATTGTTTGCGAGGATGCTGATTTGGACAAAGCTGCTGAGCTAGCACACTTTGCACTTTTCTTCAACCAGGTATTTGCTAACTCCTTGTTTCTCTAAAGAGGTAGGACATGGAAGTGAGAGTATAATAATCATGAACATGATTTTGCTGCATCTGCAGGGACAATGTTGCTGTGCTGGCTCTAGAACATTTGTTCACGAACGGGTTTATGATGAATTTGTGGCAAAAGCTAAAGAACTGGCAATAAAACGTACTGTTGGGGATCCATTCAGGGCAGGAATGCAGCAAGGCCCTCAGGTAAACTTCTAAAAGTTATGCAATAAAGGGTTCTTTTGGTACTGATGAGGCAAAAAATATCTGTGTGCATACTAATCATCTTCTTCACATTCTTGGAAAAGAATTAAGGGAGGGAAAGAAAAATTTCCTGGTTGCTCTCTTTTTCCTTTGTTTTCAGTAAAAATGTTGGTGAGTGAAGTTTTATTACATGTCAGATTGATGATGAGCAATTTAACAAGATCCTGGGATACATTAAATCTGGCATTCACAGTGGAGCTAACCTTGAAACTGGAGGTAAAAGATTTGGTGAAAAAGGCTACTACGTTCAGCCTACTGTTTTCTCTGGTGTCCAGGTAAAACCTGCCTGTCCTGTAAAAGTACCATGATAACGGATATTACTACACATTTGAAACTGTAAATATCTGTAAGCATAATATACCATCACATTTTGCAGGACAATATGGCTATTGCCAAGGAAGAAATCTTTGGTCCGGTGCAGTCAATCCTAAAATTCAAGTACGAGTTCATCAGCAGCAAGCAATTTCTACGCATATCTCTTCTGACATTCTCTGAGTTCAATTATTCTTAGCATTCACAAACAATCTCATTCGTGCAGGGATCTTGAGGAAGTGATCAGGAGAGCAAACAATACTCGGTATGGTCTAGCAGCTGGAGTATTTACGCAGAACCTGGACACAGCCAACACAGTGATGAGAGCTCTGAGAGCTGGGACAGTGTGGATTAACTGCTTTGATACATTTGACGCTGCAATCCCTTTCGGCGGGTACAAGATGAGTGGCCAAGGCAGAGAAAAGGGAGAGTACAGTCTCAAGAATTACTTGCAAGTGAAAGCTGTTGTTACCCCATTAAAGAATCCTGCATGGCTGTGAAAAGAAGCCCCAAAACAAAAAAAAAAAAAAAAAACAAGGGAAGGGAAGGGACCCTTAAAAGTCCCTCCCCCCCCAAACCCCTTTCACCCTTTCTTGTTATTTTGTTTTATGAGAAAAATAAGGGATAGAGAATAAAAAATCCATATATGTATGTATATGTATGTTTCCATCTATCTGCTGCTGCTGCTTCTGTCAATTTTTCCTTTTTCGTAAGATAATTTTATCAAGCTTCTTTCATACAATTACGTCTTCCTTTTTTCTCTTTAACTTTTTTAGATTAACATTTACCTTCAATTAAAAAAATACTCCTTATAAAAAGAATTAGGCTGTTTTTAGATTAGGATTTTTTTTAAAAATTTCACTCAAACTCAAAAAAAAATAATTGTACTTGTTTGGACACTAATCTAACATGTTACTGTTTATGTCTGGTAAGGTGGTAAAAAAAAATGAATAAAAAATTTATTCACTTACTATAAATATTCAATATATACATATAAATATATATAATTCAAATAAAAAATCATCATTATACTAATAAAATATATTATTTTTGTTTCTCACTATCTTACATTGGTTTCATCTTACTCCTCGTTATTCGTAATTAACTCAATTTTTTTTTTAAAAAATAAATTTTCGCAAAAAAATTCCAATTCAAAAACACCGTTACTCTCGACGATAGATATTTTAGTTCGGACTAAAAAAAAAAAAAACTGTGCTTACGTCACATGAGGAGACCATTTTAAACCTAAGATGTTTTTTTTTTATCCAAAAATTAGTTCGTTTACGGACAAAAACCCACATTATGCACCAATCAAATTTAGTTAACGTGAGCGTCAATTACGGTTGTTTTAACCGAAACCTAAAACATCACACATCAACTCAATGGGTGGCATATATATATATATATATATATAAATATATAATCTTTGCTCACCTAACCCAGGGAAAGCATACAACTGGCAATCTGATACAGACAAAAACTTCCATTTTTTTTTCTCATCAGTTACTTTCAAGCCCATTTAACCAACTACTTTCTTGGCTCTACAACTCGACAAGAGGATACCTGCAACTTGTTCACGAGTCGGTGGCGGAATGACGTGATTCCGGAGTAAGAAACTTTTATTTAGCTCGTCAAAATAGAAATTCTTAGTTCAAATCTCATTAGGAACAATCTTATACCAAATTTAACCATATATTATAGTCTTAAGATTTATCTCATAAATTACGCTCGAATTAGTTTCACTTGGTATACAGGGACATAAATATAAAATATATTTATGCACAAGAATATATAAAACATTTAGCCTCAAAAGACTCTTTCTTAGAATCTACACAAATCACACATTAAAAAATCAACTAACCTTTTTGGGAATAGTCACTTATAAAAGGGATCATAATTTCTTATTTAATGTAAATACATTTAATTCCCTTTGCTATTGAAGTTTGACCTAAATGACAGACCTCCTTCCCCATCTTTTGTAGAATAATTGAATTGCTTGATTGAACAACCCGCGAAAAGGAAAGATCATTCGACTATATAATCACTAGATCTCGAATTATATTGATATTCATCTAATTAATGATTTACAACTAATAATATTCTTTAACTTTTTTTTTTTAATATTTATTAAGTCTATTTTATTGAAGAACAAAAAAAAAAAAAATATATATTTCAGTCTTTTTCGACCAAAACATAAATTAATAAAAAATATATAAATGTAAAAAAAAAGAATCAAGAAGAAGATTAAAAGATTTTATTTATTTAGTAGCATTGCACTCAGGTGGCAGGACTTTGTATCTGGACTTGTCTTGGCAGTAAGAGTAGAACATGTGCTTTCCTCTTGCCCAATCCAATCCTGTTGTCTGTTGATCAGATAACTTAGCAAACTGTTGCCCATCCACAGGGTCCAAGCTTGAAGGACTCTTCCTAGAACACTCATGAGTTGGTGATCCCTTCTGCTGTATTATTGAGCAACCTTCTAGCTCCACTCCCCGTATCGATGCCACAAACGGAGCATACTTGTAGTTTACAGGGTATTTCCCACCATGAGTAGCCCATTCTGATCCATCCCATATCGTAATGTAAACCGACATCGGTCTTGATGATGGATAAACAGCATTTATTGCAGCAGTGTTGTGAACCACTTCCCTTACCGGTATGTTGTCCACCAGGAACCTGCAGCAAGCAGGAAAATAATGATGATCATTAAAGTTATTATATATAATATATATATATAGTTTATAACAGGCATCTGTATTCTGTAGTACTGTACACTATGTGATGATTGTTCCAGAGGATGCTGTAGTCATGGAAAGCAGCGGTTGGGTCGAACCAGAGGTAAAATTTCTCCTCCCTTCCTGTGCTAACGCTTCCATTCCCGTATAAATTTGTCTGCAGGATCCAATCTCTTCTTTTCTCGTGGCCGAGTAATTCGAAGTCAATTTCGTCGTGGTTGTGAGGGTAAACATCTGCATTCGACAACTGATGATGAAAAATAAAAAACAAAGCAGCAAATTAATCAATGGAGAATTTTACATTTTTACACTGTCTTTTTATAATTTTGAGGAATCCAAGAATTGTACGGAAACAAAAGAACTTACGTAGAAGGCTATTACAATCCCAGAAGTAAAACCAGCAGGGAGTTTCATGGCAGCATTGAAGAAACCATAGTAGTACTTGTTCTTTGAGACTAATCCGGACCCTGGATAAAAGAAAAGAAAAACATATATATATATATATAGAGAGAGAGAGAGACAGAGAAAGAAGACCCTTTATTATTATTATTATTATTTTCCTTTTGTTGATAATTCACCTGAGATTTTGTCCAAACTAAGATCAGCGTTGGACCCATTGTTTGTCATGAGAATATTAGCATTCCCGTAAAACACATCATAACCTTGATTAACAGGTATTCGATTAAACATGTCTGCAACTCTCTCCACATTTGGAGGTGTATAGACTGCTCCCCGGCAAGATACTGCAATGATCATGCTAAGTAATAGCAGAGTAAAGAAGGGAAAATTCTTCTGAAGAATTGCCATTGAAAAATATTGAATTACTGGTTATGGTGATGATGAAGAAGAATGGTAATGTGGGCTATTTATAATTAATGAAGAGGCAAGGAAGAACTTCAATTTTTTTTCCTTGCTTAGTTGTTGCAAGCTGGCTGTGTATCTCAATTTTTATCAGTTAATATATATATATGTATGTATAGACAGTGATTACAAATTCATGTGCCTTTGAGTATGACATGTTTGACCAGTGGGGGGGGGGGGGGGGGGGCGGGGGGGGGGGGGGGGGGGGGGGGGG
>JAXGGT010000141.1:1034442-1080948 GCA_035583425.1 Marsdenia floribunda | reverse complement strand
TTAAAAAAAATAAGAGACAACATTTATTATGAATGATAGTTTGTCTCGAATAAGCCATTTTTTTCTAATACAAAGCTAATCCACATACACCCTAATGTTTTAAAGAGGAAAACGACCAATTTTTCATCTCTTTGTATTCAGTAAATACTTTATAGACTCCAACTAATTTTAAATCAAGTCCCGTTGAATCATTTTTGGGAAAAAAAAAAAAAGAAAAACTTTTCCTAATGCTCATTTTTTTACTTACAATATTTGAACTCAATACTTTAATAGAAATCAGAGACTAACATGTTGTTTGTCCTAGATTCCATACTGTAGAGAATTAATAGAAAAGGTATATTTTACTGGTAAAATGACAAACAAAAAGGGAGAAAAAGATAGAAGAAAAGGGAAAAAGTGAACTAAAGGTTCACTTTTGTTCGTGGCTCCTGCGTGGTTTTTGGATTTCTCTGCTCTAATAATAGATCTTGCTGTTTCACCGACACACCATAATTTAAATTTCTTTTTTTTTTTTTTTTTTTTTTTTTAAAAAATTTGTCACATATAAAAATATATATTCTTTTTTGTTTTCTTAAATCAAAATTAATTTGTCTTTAGTAAGAGAATATTCTTTAACATTATTTTATTCAACAAAAATATTTAATATATATGAATTGTAAAATATTAAAAAAAAAAAAAATCAATAAATACATATTAATATTCTAATGTGACAAATAAAAAAAATATAATAAATAACATCATAATTTCAAATTATGTATCCCATAATATACCATTAATATAATAATAATAAATCATAGGACAAGTTAAGAGTTTTTTTTTTTTTTTTTTCCTCCCTTTTCCTTAAAAATATAGTATAAAATAAATAAACATAATGATGTCAAAATAAATTTATTTATAAGCTTAACGTGTGACATTACTATTAATTTTTTTTTTTGCCTTGACACAAATGACAAACATTTTATGAATATTACTTAAATTTTTTAAATTACAAATTTTTACTTTAAACGTCACGTAAGAGTTAAGATGAAAGGCCTTTCTAAAACAACTAGAATAAGAATTAATTGAAACGATGACAAAAATAAATAAGTGATAATATTGTATATTACTAAATCAATATTGCATTTTTATTTAATTTATGATATAATTATGTAAATCTTAATCATATTAAATTTTTAAGAAAAATTGTAAGTGTATTAGTATATCTATATATATATATATATAGATGTATTATTTCTTTCACTTTTTTTTTTTTTTTTTTTTTTTTACTTGTCTCATATGAGAAATCACACTCTTCAAGAAAATAAAAAATTAATGCGTGTTTTAGTTAAAAAGATTAAAATATTTTTTTTTTAACTTTATTTTTTTCAATAAAAATAATTAATAAATATGAGTTGCCAAGTATTAATTATAATAGTACTAAAAAAAAATAAACATTAATTTTTTTTAATATGATAAGTTTTTTAATTAAAAAAAAAAATCGCTTTTTTCTCATTATAGCAAGTGGAAGAAGAAAAAAAAAAAAATCGAAGAAGTAAATACTAATATTTTAATAAATGTATAAATTCAAAGCTACCATTAATACATATTTTTCCCTTGATTTCAATGTCAACTTAAAATCTTCACTTTGGATTGTCAAATTTGTTAGTAAGGTTTTTCCTAATGTGAAAGAAGTCTAACAAAATGGCTACCGACTATGATGTAGTCAGAATGGTCCTTTCTATATAAGTGTAATAAATGCACTTATTTCAAATAAGGGATAAGGGTCCCTTTTATAGGTGACTTTACCTAAAAGATAATGATTAAATTTTTGATGTGGGATTGTGATACAAAGTGTCTTATTTTTGAAGGAAAATTGGTCATTTTAGTCACTATACTAATTTCGTTTGGACAAAGGGTCCCTATTTTTTATTTTTGGACAAATGAATCCCCATTCTTTTTTTATTTGGACAAAGGGGTCCCTTTTTAACTAATTTTTGTCCAAAAATACAACAAGAAAATAGAGGAATTATGAGAAAATTAAAAATAAAATGAAATAATTATTATCATAATATGTAGAATAATAATAAATCATGTAAAAATTAACAACTTTTTTCAAATAAAATTGATCAAAAGGATCCGTTTGTCCAAAAATTAAAATACAGGGACTCCTTTGTCCAAACGAAAAAAGAATGGAGATAAGGTTTGTCCAGAAATAAAAAATAAGGACCCCTTTATCCAAACGAAATTAGTATGGGGACTAAAATGACCAATTTTTCTATTTTTTAAAGACTAAGTGTTATCTGACCCACATAAATATATTCTATATTTATGCCTACCAGCCGGAGACATTAGCCTTTTCCCTAATTCATAAAGGCAAACAAGACTTTCAAATAGTGCTCACTTCTGACTACAAAAATTTCATAACCACAAGTTTGGAATCCGATAAGACACATCACAATGATATTTACATTTTTTTTTTTTTTTTTTTTTTTTAACTAATACAATTGGAAAATCACCAATTTGCTCAAATTAGGGTTCTTATTTTGAGACAAGTTATTAATAAAGTTTTATAATATTTTTTGGTTAGATCATCTCCTATTCAAAATTATTATTTTGACCAATCTAAATTTGATTCAAATTACGTTGGTAAGAGTTTTAATTTTTGTTTGGGAAAAAAAATTAAATAAAACTCACAATCAGTTATTTAACTCCGTACTTGCTATACAAAAAAGAAAAAAAAAAATTAAATTTAACAATAAATATTTAAATTTATTCTTATATTTTATCATGTTTTTATATATTTTAAATATAGAACGAGTCTTACTAGGTTAATAAAATAATTCCGTGTGGATCCAAAATTGAAATATTTGCCTCGAACTTTGAATGGGGAATCATTTCGGAGCCACAAAACAAATACAGCCGAGTTTGGGACCTGACAATTAATTAATGGCTTCGGTGGTGATAACATACAAATGAATAAATGCACAGAGAGAGAGCCGTGTGGGGTCAAATCAAAATAGTAGCAGTAACGTATACGGAACAATCAATTTAGTAGCTTCACAACTATGATGAATTGAATTTTGGGCTCATATACACCATTACTACTGGATTGGCATTTTTTTTTTTTTTTTTTTTTTTGCCCTTTTTCTTATATACTAAAACCGCAAAATGAAACTAAAAGGCGTAGGTGAGTTAGTAAGGTACTCTTTTAGTTTAAGTGAAGTTATAGGATTGAAATCGCACTCATGTATGCAGCCGTTTAAAACTTGGAATTAGAGTTTACCTCTCGTAAGATACCTGCTCGACTCGAGAATGAAGAGAACAGAGGTAGTAGTCTTTAAAAAAAAAAAACCACTTGCAAAATGAATTGTTTGCCTCATCAACTCTCAAATGTCGGTGAATTAGTAAAGTACGCATCTAATTTGAGAACAAGGTGGTAGTCTATTGATGTGGTTCTCATTACTTAGGTGCCTCCATTTAGCTTGTTAAATGAAGGACTTGGATTCGAATCTCACTAGAGATGACCTTATGCCGAATTTCAGTTATGTGCTATATAGTCTTGGAGGTATACCTCCATAAATTCCTCCTGAATTAATCGATAAGGAATCATGTTACCAAAAAAAAATGTTCACCTAACTTAAATGAAATTGCAAATTTAAGATACTTCTTACACTAAGTAAAAAGAAAAAAATTCCACACTCCTCTATCAACAATTTATTGTCATAAGTAATCTTATAAACAATATCTCAAATTTTTTTAAAAAAAAAAAAAAAAAATTGTATTAAACAAACTTATCTTTTCCAAAAAAAAAAAAAAAAAAAAAAAAAACTTGATTTATGGTTAGTTAGAATAGAAATTGAGTACCATATACACCAAAAAGGTTAAGACATTGTTTGTTTAAATAATAACAAAGAGTTTTAGTTCCCTAAAATAAAATTTTAAGTTTAAACTTTAAATGGCAAAATAGATGTTTTTTACGACAAAAACCTTGGAAATTATAAAATTAAACAAAAACCCTTGTTGAATATCAATGCTAATTGTGCACCGAGCTTATGTTTTCTTTACTTGCTGCTTCCTTTTCAGACAAAACTCTGCTGACTTACTGGAATCCTATATATATATATAAAAAAAAAAATTAGTCATTTTAATCCTTATATTAATTTCATTTGGACAAAAAGGTCCCTATTTTTTTTTTTTTTTTTTTTTTGAATAAACGAATTCCTATACTAATTTCGTTTGGACAAAGAGGTCTCTGTTTTTTATTTTTGGATAAACGAATCTCCATTCTTTTTTTAGACAAATGAGTTCTTTTGACTAATTTTTATCCAAAAATACAGAGAATAGAGGAATTTGAGAAATTTAAAAATAAAATAAAATAATTATCATCACAATATAATAATAATAAATAATATAAAAACTAATAATTTTTTTCAAATAAAATTGATCAAAAGGATTCGTTTGTCAAAAAGAAAAAAAAAAGAATGAAGATTTATTTATCCAAAAATTAAAAAACAGGGACTCTTTTGTCCAAACAAAATTAGTATGATAATTTGTTTATCCAAAAATAAAAAATAGAGACTCATTTGTCCAAACGAAATTAATATGGGATTAAAATGACCAATTTTTCATATATATATACACCTATGTGTGTGTGCGCGTGAGAGAGAGAGAGAGAGAAATTAAAATAATCAAATAACTTGCCATAGTGGGATAAATGCAGCAGACACACACAAATTACAAATTTTTTTAGTGAATTCTCAAATTTGAAACTTTGTAAACTATAATTCATAAAAGTTTATGTAACAATTCCATTATAGTATTTTTTTTTTTTAAAAAAAAAAATTATACATATTATTTTTATTTATTATTAAATATATTATAAAAATTTTTTAAAAAATATTTTATTAAAAATTAATACTTAAATCATTTTAAAAGAGTATTATAACAAATATCACAAAAAAAAAAAAAAAAAAAAAAAAGAGAATCGATTTATATAGAGAAAGTAGAATACTTTGGGTAAACTCTTATATAGGTATAGGGGAGACATAAAATTATTTTATAATTTGTTTTAAAAATATAATTAATATACTTAAATTTTATTTTAAAAAAATAAATACAAAATTATTCAATTTAATTTTTATTTTATTTTTAAAAAATTATTGATCAAATAAAGTCCAGATAGTATTTATTCATTTTCAAACCATAAGTAGTTTATTGTAACTCTTGTTAATTAGATTTGAGTAATATAGTATAATATATAACCTTAAGATGCATATGAGTTAGTAAGGTGATCTCTTGATATAAGTGAGATCGCGAGTTTGAAACTGCACTCACACCCATATATATATATCTATTTAAAAATTTGGGGTCATAACTTACCTCCCTCAAAGAATTCACTCGCCCCGAGCAGATATTAATTTGAATATAGACATAACTTAAAGATGTCGCTTATAATTATGACTTATTTAGAGCACTTGGAAAAATATATATAGGATAATTGGTCATTTTAGTCTCTAAACTATTTTCTTTTGGGCATTTTAGTCCTTTTTCTTTTTCTTTTAGATTTTTTCATATTTGAACAAAAGTTATTTGATCACACTAGTCTTTTTACCTGTAATAACAGGTAAAATGAATATATAAAGATAATTGGCCATTTTAGTCCCTCAACTATTTTCTTTTGGCCATTTTAATCATTTTTCCTCTTTTCTTTTTTTTTTTTTTTTTGATTTTTTCATATTCAAACAATTTTTTTTTTACCACATTAGTCCTTTTATTTAAAGATTCATTACTTTATTTAATATAAAGGATAAACTTGTCATTTATATACAAAATTTACCTTTATAAAAATTAAAAATTTTTCTTCATTCCCTCGCATCTAAAGTTTGACGAATTAAAAAAAAAAAAAACAAAAAAAAGAAAGAAAGAAAATAAACTACACAATATATTAAAAAAAAAAAAAATCAAGATTATACTTATTGTTATCTTTTCAATATTACTCTCTATTCTTTATTAATCTACACAGTTCATAATAAATTAATTCTTTCATTTCAAACTTTAATATGAGATTGTTAGGAAAAAATCAATTTGATGAGTAAATCTTCCAATAAACTTCTCTAACTTTTTTTTTTTTTTTTTTTTTTAATGATGGAAGAACCCTTGAAAACAATAGTTCAATATAATTGTAGGACTTAATGTCATTCTGTTTAGAGAGTAGGAAAATACCTATAGAAGGAGACCACCAATATTATGTACAATAAGACACTATAGAGATAATTTTACTAATAATAATGAGATACAACACTTTTAAAGGAGGTAACATAAACAAAGTATCAAACATACATTTATTACAACAAAATAAAATGGAATGCTGAGCTTTCCTAAACAATATATTTTAATGAATATTAAAATTAGGATGACCCCAATTTTTATACAGATTTAATTAAGTCAATCTATGTTGCAACTTGTCAACTGTCAAAAAATTTACGTATATGAGATAGATGAAAGATTGTCTTCCAAAGTTGAGTTATCTCGTTGCGATCTCTAAGAGCATGTAACTCTGTTTTAACTTGTGCTTGAAAACTTTCACACTTAGGCATTATTCGTAAACCACTCAACTAAGCTGTGGGGGCATAATACCCATTCATCTTTTTTTATGTATATGATATCCATCAAACTTTATTTATTTATTGAAATTCGTCAAATTTTAGATGTGAGAGAATAAAGAAGAATTTTTAATTTTTATTACTTATAAAGGTAAATTTTGTATATAAAATGAGAAGTTTATCATTTATATTAAATAAAGTAATGAATCTTTATTTATTCATTTTACCTGTTATTACAGGTAAAAGGATTAATGTGACCAAATAATTTTTATTCGAATATTAAAAAATCTGGAAAAAAAAAATGAAAAAGGACTAACATGGCTAAAAGAAAATATTTTGGGGACTAAAATTTATTTATGCATTTTACTTGTTATTGCAAGTAAAAAGATTAATATGACCAAATAATTTTTATCCGAGTATAAAAAAAAATCAAAAAAAATAAAAATAAAGGACTAAAATGACCAAAAAACTAATGTGAGAACTAAAATCACCCATTATCCAATATATATACATATGGTATAATATAGTATACTAAACTGATAAGAACAGAATTATCAAAAAAAAAAAAAAAACTGATAAGAACAGATAACTACAATTGATCTTAGCGAAAAGGGCGAGAAAGGTATCAGAATAATATAGTATAATAATAGCACGTTTGGACCCCAAATTTGTCGGTCACACGTCCATTCACGAAGCCTACCGGCACGAGCCCAGCCCATATTTTTCTCGGATTCGTGTCAGCTCCTTATTCGCTACGGAACTTGTCCATGAAACATCGTTCACCATTCCCATGCACAGCCCGAGATTCTTCACGGTTGGATCCAGGTCATCGCTTCATCCTTCAACACGTGTCCCTCATTATTCTACTTAACGACCACCCTTATATATATTGATTACTACCAAATCCACAAAATCCAACAATCTTCATTTTTTCTCTGAATCAATCCTGAAAAAAGTCGAATCTTGAAGTTTTCTGTTTGTCGTATATATTTCTTGATCAGTAGATTCTTGTATACCTTGTATAGTTCTTGAATAATTGATTTTTTTTTTTTTTTTTTGTCTCTTCAATGACCATTAGATCTGATGTGTTCACTCGCCGGGCACTGAATTTTCCGGCGATTCGTCCATGTGAATCCGTTTCACAGTCTAGCCTATTATCTTCATTGATTCGTTTAGGAAGTAGCATTTGCGAGTACAAATCAATTACTTTCTTTGTTAATCAGAGAAATGCTAGAAATTCTATTCGTTTGATTGAGAATCTTCTTCTTCTTCTTGAAGAAATAATCCCAGAACCAGATGGGTCTTCGGATATTGCAAAATCCATTACCTCAAGTTTGTCTGAGATTCACTTTATCTTCCAGAAGGTTCAGTTCTTGTTAGAAGATTGCACTAGAGACTACGCCAGGCTATGGATGCTAGCGAAGTCAGAGTTTGTCTCCGGCCAGTTTCGCCTTCTGATGAAGGCTATGTGGGTTGCTCTGGATGTTCTGCCATTGGAAAAGATGGATATTTGCGATGAAGTCAAAGAAGTGGCTGAATTCGTGAAAATCCAAGCCATGACAATGGATTTTGGAATCGAAGTGGCTGATCAGAGGACTACGAGGAAGGTCTATTCGATCTTGGATCATTTTGAAGGTGGTATTAATCCAGAACCAAGTGATCTGAGAAATGTTCTTGAGTACTTGGGCATCAGAAGTTGGAGCGATTGCAATAAAGAGGTGAAGTTCTTGGAAGCTGAAGTTGGTTTAGAGTGGCAGACATCAGGGAAGAGAGATATTCAGCTTCTCTGTAGTTTAATGGCATTCATGACCTTCGGTCGCTGCACACTCTTTGAAGCAGTGGGCAGACAGGACGAGAAACAGAGGGATGATTGTCATAATAACGAGACCCTTCTTATTAGGTTCTTGAAAGCTGATGATTTCCGGTGTCCAATTACACTGGAAATCATGGGTGATCCTGTTACAATATCAACTGGGCACACTTACGATCGGCTTTCTATCCTGAAATGGTTCAATGCCGGAAATCCCACCTGTCCCAAGACAGGTAAGAAGCTAACATCCACAGACTTTGTTCCTAATTTAGCTGTGAAGCAGCTTATTCAGCAATATTATTCAGAAAATGGCATCCCAATTTCTGCTGGATCGGTTGGGCGATCCAGGGATATTACAAGGACAGCTAATGCAGGCAGTTTGTCAGCTGAAAAGGCTCTGAATTTGCTTGCTAATTTTCTTGTTGGCAGGCTTGTCAATGGCAGGAGTTCTGAGCAGAACAAAGCTGCTTTTGAGGTTCGTTTGCTCACCAAAACAAGCATTTTTAATAGGTCTTGTTTGGTTGAATCTGGTGCAATCCCCCCACTGTTGAATCTTCTTTTCTCTAGTCATTCCTTCATACAAGAAAATGCAATTGCTGCCCTGCTAAATCTCTCAAAGCTCTCCACGAGCAGGAGAACTATTGTTGAGAATGGAGGTTTGATAACCATAGTTCATGTTCTGAAGGAAGGACTAAAAATGGAAGCTCGACAGCATTCTGCTGGTGCATTATTTTACTTAGCTTCAGTTGAAGATTATAGGATAATGATTGGGGAAATTCCAGACGCCATTCCAGCTCTCCTAGAGCTGCTCAGGGATGGGACAGATCGTGGCAAAAAAAATGCACTTGTCACCTTATTCGGGCTCCTTGTTTACCCTGGCAACCACAGGAGAGTGCTGGAGGCTGGATTAGTACCCCTACTGGTTCATCAACTGAGATCTCTTGAAAGGGAAGATCTTATAACGGATGCTCTAGCAGTTCTAGCTACTCTGGCCGATAAGCCTGATGGAACTGCGGCCATCCTATCTGCTGGATCTTTACCTATGATTCTGGAGATTCTTGGTTCTTCCAATTCTGGTATGGCAAAAGAACATTGTGCCTCCTTACTCCTGGGATTGTGCATCCATGGCAGATCAGAAGTGGTTCCCATTTTAGTAAAGAACACATCTCTGATGGGAACACTGTATTCCCAACTCACTGATGGCACCTCCCGGGCCAGCAAGAAGGCTGGTTCACTCATTAAGATCTTACACACTTTCGATGAAAAGAACTCCTTTGGCTTCTCAACTCCACCTCTTCCACATGAAAGGTTTATTCACGTGTGGTAACTTTTCAAGCACACAACATTCTGCTATTTCTTCATTCTTTGTTGAGACTTCTCTTTGTAGATAGCATTTTTGTGCAGATTGTTTTTCTGTTTGTCATTTTATTTTGTGACATTGGCTCGAGTTTTTGTAAGAGCTAGTCACCCCAGAAACAGCTTCTGTTTTTTGAGTGAAGCTTGTATGAATTACAAATTGTAACATGGGTTTTTTCTCTTGAAGCTAATGGGAATAAACATCTACTGATATTTGCAATATATATCTATAATTGACCCTGTCTATGTCTTCCAACCGATTCTTTCCATTATTTCTTCTGTTTCTGTTGGCCTTCATGTTTTTTTATTCATGCTGCAGTAAAACTTGCATACTTGGAGGCTAGTCCATATTTGTGTATTAACTTTGATAATAAACAATATGATGAATGTAAATTGCATCTGAGTTGTTGATCACAACAGTTTGTTTCGGACAAACTGATCACAGTTCAGGAAAATCAAGTGTGCAATGAAATTTTATTCATAATTATTTTGAAGAAGAAGTCATATGTAAAATGAAGTACTGACAGACTTGACACTAGTGGAAATGTCAAGGGCCTGCTCAAGTTGTCCAACTACTTGTGCCATTGATGGTCGTTGATGCTTAAGACCAGTGCACGATAGAGCTAGCTTGAGTACAAGTTCAAAGGCTTCGAAAGGATACTCCTCGTTGAGTTTGGGATCAGCAAATTCGTTGACACTCCCACCTTTTGTTAGACTTTTAGCCTGAGAATCAATAGTTACATTAAGGGAAATCAATGAAGAACCCTACATACAGAAAATTAACATCTAAACTAACAGGCTTATCTGATACCATTTTGTGTAGATGCATTGGTCTCTGCAGATCCATATTGATGACCCTCTGTCCTGATAGAATCTGTAGAAGCACTATCCCAAAGCTGTAGACATCACCTGAGGACTTAACATGCCGGTTCTTTTGGTACTCAGGATCCACATACCCAAATGTTCCTCTAACCTCTGAGCTTACAAAGGATTGACCCATGTTCATAACCTTGGATAACCCAAAGTCTGATAGTTTTCCTTGAAAGTCAGCACAGATGAGAATATTTGTGGGCTGCAAGAGGTGGTTTCCTCAATCAACAGAGACAACAGAAGGTGCAGGGAAAAATAGCTACTGAAAACAAAATTGTGCAAATAAAATCTACCTTGATGTCACGGTGAACAATACAGCCCCCAGGGTATGTGTGCAGAAACCAAAGACCCCGGGCACAATCAATTGCAATATGCAACCTCTGAATCCATGGCAGAGTATTTTCTTTTCCTGTTGATGGCAAAGAAGAGAAAAGTCAGTAGAGAATTTTTCTCTGCAGAAAGCTTTAACTGAAGTTGGAAAAACACAAAGCATACCAAATAGCCACTGTGAAAGGTTTCCATTATGGCAAAGCTCGTATATAAGAAAACATTCATCATCTCCATCACAGTGGCCTAGCAAGGATACAAGGTTTGGATGCTTGATATGTGACAGGCTTTTAACTTCTCTAACAAATGTTTCCATTTGACCGTCATTGATTATGTGCTTCACAGCAATATGCTGACCATCTGATAGAATACCTTTGTACACCTTTCCTGGTAAAATTGCAAGATCATTTCAAGTCACACTTTCGTGAGAACAATTCATCCTAAATTGAGCCCGAATAAGGCAATAAGGACTGATAATTCTGTAAATCCAACTTCCTTCACAAAATCCATAGTAGTGCATCATCATTGCAACCTCAAATTCATCAAATAGATTATTGTTCTTGTCAGGAATCTTCTAACGCCATGCTTGGATACTTGGTAAGCAATGAAGGCAACAAGAAATCAGTGATCTTATAACTATCGAAATTCACTCACCAGCTACGCCTTGTCCAATTAAGTTAGATGCACTGAGATTGTTGGTAGCCGCATGAACATCCTTAAGTGATATCTTTTGGTAGCTAGACTCTTCATAGGATGAACTTTTTGGAGCTGTCCATGTGAACAAGGGAAAGAAACTATTCAAAGCTGTAATTCATAAGAACCATGTCATTGTACAATGTTCAAGAAGGATTACCTTCTTTTACTTTGGGGACTTCTTTTGCTCTTCTTCTGTAAAGGACATAGAACACGACCATAAGACTGACTGTCATCCCAACTATGCCAACAATTAGGATCCAGAGGCCTGCAATCACCATAAATCTTACCAAATGATGTCTTTGATATCAAGCTTGATTCCTACATGAGGTTTTGGTATAACCTTAAAGATTTCTGGGAATGAAGGATTACCTCCACTGAAATGCCTTACTCGATGAATCTTATCGCCTTGAACATTTACAGAAGATGTGGGGGATATAATATCTAGTCAACATCATTAAAGTTAGCTGACCAAAAACAATATCGATGTGAATGAGTTGAATTTGCCAAATGCTTTTTTACCTTGATAAAGGCTTTGATCTCCAAGACAATTATAAATTTCCTGCAACCATCTATTGTCGATAATTCTCTGACTTAAAAGAGAAATCAGCACTGCAAATCTACAAACATCAGGTTCTACTGGCATTGAGTCATTGATATTAATAGACAATGTAGACATTTCTTCCCAAGAATCTGAACATTTACTGCAATCTTGATCTGATTGATCATCAGACCCTAAAAGCCTGCAGTCTTGGCTGAGACTTTCTAATCTGTCTCGGAACCTGTCAACAACATCAGATACAGAATAGTCAGAACAGCCACCGTTTCCACTTGTTAGCTTCTCCATACCACAGCTGGAAATATTCCTGTCATTTCTGTTCATTGATGACAAACAATCATATTGCTCTGTGGAGTTGAGAAACACCTTCCCCGTTTGGTTAGTCCTCCATGCCAAAGCTTGCAAGTATTCCCTAAAATCTAGCCCACAGCAGTTGTTCAACAATCCATTCCACGATCCCATTCCCATCATGCAATTTTTTGAGTCAATTCCAGGTGAGGAAGTTCCAAATTGTAAGATGCACTTACCGGATGCACTTACAGGAACCACCACTATTAAGGCAATGTTGAAGGAAAGAACTAACAAATTAAAAAACAATGCTTGCTGCTTCAAATGGTTCATCTGGTTTGAAGATTTTAGAACAACTAACACATAACCAAAAAAAAAAAAAACAAAGATGTAATAAACCCTTTTGGAGGAACTTAGCTGAAGTTGGCCTAATGTCTTCAATCCCCAAAATGATGAAATATATTTTGCTATTAGATCAAGACAATAAACTCTGGTTCCATGAACCCACTTTTCTGAGAGAGAATATATTGAATATGTTATGATAAGTAGGGAGTAGACAAAGACAAAACTCTAAGTTCTAAGGAGACAGATGGCAGTAAATGTATCAGTTCTGATGTTTTTGTTTGTTAGCAAGAACAATTTGGTTCTTTAATTTAGTATCCTGGAGCTTCTTATGCATATATAATAACTCACTGGCTAATATTAGATACATAGTATAATACAAATTTTCCTTAAACTTACAAACAATCATAAACAGACAAATTGCCGGAACAAAGTATAGTTTTTTTTAAGGATCAGGTGATGGTTGTTGGTCCAAGGAGTAGCAATACATACAGCTTATGCAAAAAAAGGAAAAAAAAAAAAAAAAAAGAACAACTATCTGGAAACGATGAAAACAATGTACATCTTGGTTCAGACATCAGCTGATGAAATGAACAACAGTTGACTGAACCAGTCTTTTTTTTGGGTTATAATAGCAAAATGAAATAAAGAAAATAATATATTTAAGGATACTTTATAAAAACCAATAAGGCTATTATACTAAAATCAAGTATTACCATTTATATCTAAGGATATTCTTTGCCAAAAATTTCCATATATATAATATCAATAATTTATAAATATTATACAACTTTTTTTTTTTTTTTAATTCGATTATGAATATTATATAAGTAATTTTAAATATCAAATCATGTACATTAATTAAATTACTAATATACATATATACACATAATAAATGTTATATGTGGAAACGAAATTTAATTTGTTCAAAAATATAATATTAGAAATGATTCCTAAAAATGTTAAGATGTGCCGTGACATTTTATTTAAAGATTATTTATAATTATTTTTATATTTATGAATATTATTGATACGAAAAATGCAACAAAATATCTGGGATAGACAATATATATATATATATATATATATATATTTCTTAATTTATAATTAGCACGAGACTTGTTAAGAGGTGTAGGGGTAATCTCGGTTTCATAAATTAAGATATTTTCGCACTATTAAGCCTCTTAGGATGGATTAGTTTGGGCCGAAAGAGTCCGAAATACCACTGTAAAAAAAAAATTACAATTAACACGTTATTTAGGATGTATTTAGATTGGAGTTTTTTTTTAAGTTTGCTCATTTTTTCAAAAAGAGTTGAGTGAATTGCAAAAAATGATGAGTAAAGTGAGAACAAATTAAGAAGTTGTCTAGTAAGTGATTATTAGTATAATGATGATATTATTATTGAATTGATATATATTTATATTTTTTTGTTAATTTTTTTGTTAAATAAACAGACATAAACAGTATCCAGTGGTATTCAAATAAATACATTTTATTTTTTTTATTTGAGCGAAAAACTGAAAAAAAAAAAAAAAAAAAAAAATATCAATCCAAATACGCCTTTACAATCTAAAAATATCTCCTTAGGAAGAATAATGCGGACAGCCTAGCCAACCAACTAATAACTCAAACCTACTTCCAGCCGGTCCCGTCCCATTCCATCGGATTCGGGGGTAAACGTTGAAAAAAGGGGGAATCTTTGAAAAAGCAGAAGGAAAGAAACAGGCTGACCGATGGTTGTAACGGGAGGAATCACCGCCGTATCAGCGGCAGTTGACGGCGATGCAGAGTCAGCAACTTCATTTTTGATCCCCAAATCTTCGTCAGACAACTCAAAAGTCCCAAAGGACTCGTTTCACCTTGCCTACATTATTTATTTCACATTAGGGGCGGGATACCTTCTGCCGTGGAATGCATTCGTCACGGCCGTTGATTACTTTAGCTACCTTTACCCAGATGCCTCCGTTGATAGAGTATTTGCAATTGTGTACATGGTTGTGGGGTTATCGTGCTTGCTCTTAATAATAGCCTTTGAGCACAAGACTAGTTCTTTCTTGAGGATTAATTTTGGGTTGGCGCTTTTTGTGGCTGCTTTGGTTGCTGTGCCTTTGATGGATGTGTGGTATGTGAAAGGGAGAGTCGAAACTTATGGTGGATTCTATGTCACCGTGTGTTTAGTTGCTTTATGTGGAATTGCTGATGCTTTAGTCCAAGCTAGTATAGTTGGCTCTGCTGGGGAATTGCCTGAGAGATACATGCAAGCAGTGGTAGCCGGCACTGCTGCTTCTGGTAGTTTATTAGATGATTTATGGTTTTCTTTCAGTTGCTTTGTTTGTGATTTGAAATTCTCTTGATTTATTGGTCTCTGGTGTGGATCCTTTGGCATATGTGATTTTGTTTTTTTCTCTGCTGTTAGCCTTTTGAACTAGAGCTATGATTAAAAGCAATATTAGCTGACTCAGTTACTTATTTATGATAGCAAGAGTGCTTGATCTAGGTGTTATACCACAAATGAAACATAGTAGAAGAAGACAAGAGCAAAATCAAAAAGAACACAGATCACTATATGACTTACATCCACGGACTAGACTGATGATCTTACTATAGATTAACTCACACAGGAATACAACTCTTTTTATAGTAAAAACAGATGTTTACTTCAATAGATGGTCTGATGTTTGTGTACTCAGAAACAGTTAATGTACCATGATTAGTTCTGATTTAGTATTATTTTTTGTGCTTTTTGCTGTTTATATGTCATTGAATCTTACAATGAATCATTGAAGTTGCCAATTTTAGTAAAAATTAAGAAAATATGGACAGTTTAAGCTTTCTGTAATGGGATTAATATCCCCAGCGCATGTAAGTCTGTTCTTCTTGAGTTATTAATGCAGTTTTCCTTTCCAAGAAAAACAAAATATGAACAGCTTTCTGTGTAGGGTGTAATAGGTTTTCTTTTGTTGGTTCTTGAGTGATTGTGGTTTGGTTACTCTATTTTTTTCTTTTTTTTTTCTGTGTTTTGACTCCAATAAGATTATCAATTTCTTTTGCTGTTGAAAATTCTGTAGCAGTTCTCCAACTTTTAAAGTGTAAACCAATCCATTGAAATCAGCATCTATTGTTTCTTTTGGTTTTACAGGTAGTCTACCTATTAATGCCATAGTTTTTTCTTTTACTTTCTCTTCCCATTTTGATATGTGGAACCCTGTCTTCATTTATTTCCTAAAGAGTCATAGGTTTCTCTTGAAAGATGGCATATTTCTTTATTAGGCTTGTATGTGAACCTTGCTCTTGTTTTTGTTCAATATTTTGTTATCGTTTTCCACCATTTTAGTGAATAATAATTGTTGATGCAAAAAGAGTCATTCTAATTTTCATCAATGTGTAAATACAGGTGTCCTTGTCTCAGTGCTAAGAGTTTTAACCAAACTTGTATATGCCCAAGATGCCGAGGGACTGAGAGCAAGTGCGAATCTTTATTTCATTGTTGGCATTGGTCTGATGATTGTCTGCATTATCTTTTACAATGTGGCACATAAGCTTCCTGTTATCAAATACTTCAATGAGCTGAAAGCTCAGGCACTGAATGAGGAGTCAAATGAGAAAGGTGACTTAACTAAGCAATTGTGGAAGTCGACTTTATGGGAAGTTGTTGGGACGGTTAAATGGTACGGGTTTGCCATCACAATCCTTTATGTAGTGACATTGTGTATATTCCCTGGATTTATCACGGAGGATGTGCATTCTACAGTACTCAATGACTGGTATCCAATCCTGTTGATTGCCAGCTTTAATGTGTTTGATCTGGTTGGCAAGTGTCTGACATCTCTCTATCTAGTTCAAAATGCAAAGGTCGCGATAGGTGCATCTTACGCCAGGTTGCTCTTCTTGGTGCTGTATTATGGCTGCTTGCACGGTCCCAAATTCTTCGGGACAGAAATCCCAGTTACAATAATCACCTGTCTCTTAGGCCTGACGAATGGTTACTTTACCAGTGTGCTAATGATTTTGGGAACAAAACGAGTTCAGTTGCAACATTCAGAGACTGCAGGAATCATACTCGTTCTGTTCTTAACCATTGGTCTTGCAACTGGTTCTGTTGTTTCTTGGTTTTGGGTGATATGATTCATAATCAGCAGCCGCAGCTGCAGCCATCTTCAACCCATAAAGGGGGGAAAAAAAAGGGAAAAAAAGGCTGATCAAATCCTTGTGCAACTTGATAGGAAAAAAAAATACCATTTGCTCACCTAAAGGTATTTGTAAAGTCCATCCAAGCGCTCCCTTTCTTCCTTGTTTTGATTCAAATTGTAATTTATCATGCTTCTGAACTATTGTGGAAGGACTGTATAATTCTCTTATCTCATGCCAGAGATAATACATTAAATTGAAATAGTTTGGGAAGAATCTATTTTTACAGTTATTATTTTCTATGTAAAATTTGGATTAATTTGTTGATCAAAAAATGTTAAAATATAAATCATAGAAATTTAGGCTTCTTTTGGATTGAAGTTTTTTTTGAATTTGTTTATTTTTTTCAAAAAGAATTAAGTGGATTGTGGAAAACGAGGAGTAAGGTAAGAATAAGTTAAGAAATTGTCTATTACGTGAAGGATAAAAATAATATATTTTATTAGTGTAATGATGATATTGTTATTGAATTAATATATATATATATATATATATATATATATATATATATATTTTTTATTAAATGTAATAATTTTTTTATTAATTTTTTTGTCAAGTGGATCGATATGAATAGTGTCATGTCAGATGGTATCCAAATAAGTACACTATTTGGACAATAAGTACACTTTTTTTTTTTTTTTTTTTTTTTGGAGTTTGAGTGAAAAAACCGTAAAAAAAAAATGTATGGAAATGATTTAGGGACTAATGTCCAATTTTCTTGACCACAAAGTATTCTATATAAAACTTAACTTTAAACTTGATTTTTACATTTTTTTTTTTTTAAAAAATAATTATTATTTTTACAGCTTTAAATTAAAACTATTATGTAAAAATTAATTACTAATTTGATAATACGAAATAGGTGAATGGATAAATTGTGAATTTAATTTCTTAAGTGTATATTTTGATATGTTATGGTTCTTCATGTTTATTTTTGTCTAAATTGGTCCCTTAAGAATTTTTGAATTAATCAAAGTGGTTATTTGATCGTTAACATCCAAATATTCTGTTAACTTTTCCTGCTCATGCCTTTTTTAGAGGGATATTTTTGTCTTTTTATTCAAAATTAGAGAGAAAAATTAAAAAGAAAAATTAACTAATTTTTTTAATAGGACAGAGGGATATAAAAATACAAAAATACCCTCTAAAAAAGGACGTGCAATAAAAGTTAACGGAATATTTAGATATTAACGGTCAAAGGACCATTTTGATTAATTCAAAAATTCTTAAAGGATTGTTTTGAACAAAAATAAATATAAGGGACCATAAAATATCAAAACATAAACTTAAGGGATTAAATTGGTGATTTATCCATTGGTCAATTAATAATAGTTTTGTAATTTAAGATGTCATAAGTTCTAGTTAAGTCTCATTTATTTTAAAAAATATAATTACTAATCAAATATAGTTTTTCAAAAAAAAATTTAACTAGTAATAAAAATATTTTTAAATTAGTCAGTTTTATTGTCAAATTATTCAAATTGATCAATTTTATTAATTTTTTTAAAAAATATTTTTGTTCGAACACAAATTATAACTAATTTAGACATTTAATAGATTTTTTATGATAGTAATTAAGTTAAATATGTATGTGTGTATTTATATACATTGAAATTTTGAGATACATTCGCCTTTAAAATGTGTTAAACTTATAATTTTTCAAATACTGCTGTCAACTGAGTTAAGCTTTCTTAACAAGTTAAACAGGTATATGAGTGGTAAATTTTTAATAATAATAATAATAATTAATTTGATTTATAAATTATTTATAATTGAGTAAGATATCAATTAATCGCTAATGCATTTATATTGTGGTTGAGAAACAAATTAAATTAATATATATATATATATATAATTAATTATAAATACCCTTTTCGTCTAGAAAAAATTTTAAAATTTTTTTATTATAATTAAAAATATGACAAAAAAATGCAGTTTAAGTGTTATTCATAATATAATACAATAGATTATGAATTTGATTAAAAAACTGACACGTCACTTTCAATAAAAAATAGTACTAATAACAATGACTGGAATACTTACCAAACAAAAAAAAAAAAAAACAATGACTGGAATTTCTGTTACCTTAATTTAACACTTCTTGGTTGGCAAAAGGCGTTACCCACGCCCTAAGGCTCCCACCGTCCGCCCCAGATTGGTGGAGGATGCAAATCAGGGTACCTAACGACCTCTTCGGCCGGCCGAAGGGAGAGAGTCCGGTGCCCACAAGGACCCACCCCCACAGGAGTGAAATCTCACACTGCGGCTGCATGGAGTCGAACCCTGCCTTCTTGGTTGGCAATCTACGGCCCGAGTACCGATTAGGCTACGCCCCTGGGGGCCTTAATTTAACACTTCTATTTCTATGTATGGTTGATTGGTTCTTTTGGGGGTAGCGTAGGGTAGGGTCCTGTATTTGGGGGTGGGGGTTGGAGTTCGTTATTTTAATTTAAGATATGAAATTCAGAAGGAACCAATTCCCAGATCAATGAGTGTAACGGGAGGAATCACCGCTGCACCAGCGGCAGTTGACGGCGATGATGCGGAGTCAGCAACTTTTCTTTTGATTCCCAAATCTACGTCTCCGACTGACGACTCAAAAATTCCCGAAGACTCATTTCATCTTGCTTACATTATATACTTCACTTTAGGTGCGGGATACGTCCTTCCGTGGAATGCATTCGTTACGGCCGTTGATTACTTCAGCTACCTTTATCCAGATGCTTCCGTTGATAGAGTATTTGCAATTGTGAATATGATTGTGATGTTATTCTGCTTGCTATTTGTCATAGCCTTCGAGCACAAAACGAGTTCTTTCTTGAGGATTAATACCGGGCTGGTGCTTTCAGTTGCTGCTTTGGTAGCGGTGCCTTTGACGGATGTGTGGTATGTGAAAGGGAGGGTTGGTATTTATGGTGGATTCTATGTCACTGTGTGTTTAGTTGCTTTATGTGGATTTGCTGATTCTTTAGTCGAAGCTAGTATGATTGGCTCTGCTGGGGAAAGATACATGCAGGCTGTGGTGGCTGGCACTGCTACTTCTGGTAACCAATTAGATGATCCTTTTTTTTTTTTTTTTTTTGGTTGTTTCGTTTCGATTCAAATTTTCCTGATATTTTTTTTTTTTTTGATTACTCTGGTGTGGATATTTTGGCTTATACGACTTTGCTGTTCTGTTGTTACGTTTGTGAATTAGAGCTATGACTAAAAGGGACGTTACTTGATTCAGTTACTCATTTTATTCAGTTTAATGCATGCATACTCTAACAGATAATCTGGTGTTTGTATACTCAGAAACAGTTAATTTTGTACCTGTTTGTGTGCATTTTATTGTTTATATGTCATTGAATGTAGAATGATCTTTCACATTTTTTTATCACTCAAATTTCCAATTTCAGTAAAATTAAGAAAATATGGACAACTTAAGCTTTCTGTAATGGGATTAATATCTCCACACATATAAGTCTGTTTTTCTTGAGTTATTAAAATAGTTCCCTTCTCCAGGAATAAGTAATGTATGAACAGCTTTCAGTGCAGGGTGTCAATACTTTTTTCCTTGTTGGTTCTCTAGTTCTGAGGTTGAGTGATATAATTGATGGATTGGTTTGTCTATTTTTGTGATTCAACTCTGTATGATTATTGATTTTTGGAAATTCTACAGCAGTTCTTTGACTTTTTAAAGTGTAAATCAAACAATTGAAACAAAAGGAAATTTGAAATTATAAATGTCAGTATCCTGTTGCTGCTTTTGGCTTTCTGGTAGTCTACCTATTAATTTGTACACTTAAAACAATGGTTGGGGAGATTGATATGGAAATTAATCTATTTAGGTAGTACCATACTCTTTCTTTCCTTCCCATTTTTTGCATGTGGAACCATGCTTTCATCTGTTTCCGTGGAGTCGTAGTTTTCATATGACAGATAGCATGTTTCTTTATTAAGCTCATATGCGAAAATTGCACTTGTTATTATTCAATATTTGTTATAGCTCCATTTTGGTGAGTAAAAATTCTTGATACAAAAAAAGAAAAAACATTTGAATCAATCAGTGGTGTAATGTAAATACAGGTGTCCTTGTCTCAGTGCTGAGAGTCTTAACCAAACTTGTATATGCCCAAGATGCTGAGGGACTCAGAGCAAATGCGAATCTTTATTTCACTGTTGGCATCACTCTGATGATTGTTTGCATTATCTCTTACAATGTGGCACATAAGCTTCCTGTTGTTAAATACTTCAATGAACTGAAAGCTCAAGCATTGCATGAGGAGAAAAATGATAGAGGTGACTTAACTAAACAATTATGGAAGTCTACTTTATGGGAAGTTGTTGGGACTCTGAAATGGTATGGATTTGCTATCACAATCATTTATGTAGTGAGGCTGTGTATATTCCCTGGATTTATCACAGAGGATGTGCATTCTCATGTTCTTAAAGACTGGTATCCAATCCTGTTGATTTCCAGCTATAATTTGTTTGATCTGGTTGGCAAGTGTCTAACTTCGCTATATGTAATTCAAAATGCAAAGGTTGCAATAGGTGCATCTTACTCCAGGTTGCTCTTCTTGCTGTTGTATTATGGCTGCTTGCACGGTCCCAAATTCTTCAGGACAGAAATCCCAGTTACAATAATCACCTGTCTCTTGGGCCTGACGAATGGATACTTCACCAGTGTGCTAATGATTTTGGGACCAAAACAAGTCCAGTTGCAACATTCAGAGACTGCAGGAATCATACTCGTTCTGTTCTTAACTATTGGTCTTGCAATTGGTTCTGTTGTTTCTTTGTTTTGGGTGATATAGTTCGTCAGCTGGCAGCCATCATCAACCTATAAAGCTCATCAAGCATTGTGCAGCTTCGTAGCTAAAGATACAATCTGCTCATCTACAGGTGCTTGTAAACTCAATTTCTTCATTTTACTGAATCAAATTGTAATCTACCATGCCTCTGAACTACATTGGAAGGAACTATATATATATGCTGTTCTCATGGCCCCTCCATCTTCCTCGGAACGGAATTTTAGTTGATTACATCATGTACTGTATATAAATAAATGACGAGTTTTATCTAATTGAGTTATATTTTTTTATCGTTATTATAATTATTTTTTTAAAAAATAATAATCATAATTTTATTGAAAATTTGTCAAATTTTTTTTTTTATTATTGGATTGGGATTGAAAAAAATCTTTTATTTTTTTAATAGAATTATAAATTTTATTAAAAATCTAAATCTAAATTTAATTTATTAATAACGTTATGAAAGAAAATTATTAATTACTAGGTCAATTTTGATAATATATGCTTTATTTTGCCATTTAATTAATGTAAGTAGACAATATATTGTAAGGGGATCACGAGGAGAGAGAAAGAGAAAGAGAACGAGAAAGAGAAAGAGAAAATTCTGCATTTTTTAATGTTGTACTTTTCGTGTGTGAAAGTGGGTCATACTACTGATATTAAATCAACATGATACTGCCACGTGGAAAATAATCATCATCGAACACAAGGCAACCATGCCGACGTGGAAGAGTGGACAGAATGGATATGGACATTAACATGGACTTTATATGAAATGACTTTTTTGACCTTTCTAATTTTCTATCCACAATCTTTGGGTAATGAGCCGAGATGAGTTGTTATTTTACTTTTCAGCCCCTCACCTTTAACTCAATTTAAAGGGTATTTTCGTAAAATCAGCAAAAAGCCACAGCACCGCCACGCCACTGCATCTCGGCAGCAGTCGGCTCTCTCGCTTCATTGTCACAACTTCCAAATCGCAGAGAAAGAGGGGAAGAAAATAAGAAAAAGAATTTTCTGTTCAAAATTTGGTCTCGTCTTTCAGAAGAGAAAGAAGGCCCTCTGACCCTTTTTCTCTCTCTTCGACATTTCACCGTACGTTACGAAGAGCTTTTTCGAGTTGCTCTTCCAATCGATAAGCGAAAAATCCATGTTTTTGGGGGGTTACTATTTGAATACTTAAAATCTTCCAAAACAAGTCCCTTTGTGATTCCTATGGTTTTTCTACCGCTGGTGTGCTTCTTGCTAGTGCATTTTTGATAGAATGCCCTTTCTTGAACTGAGTTTTTATAAAGTCGTTAATTCTAAGCTCGTTTTTGAACAATGAACCGGAAGACTAAATTATTCGGTTTTGCGTTTGATTTGAATCAAACACCTCTATCGTCCCCTCGAGAAACGGTGGCCGACGGCGGGGACGAGGATGTTATGGTTGTTGAGCCTCCGACACTCTCATTGCCCACGAGGAGTGAGGCTCCACCAGTTGCTTCCTTAGCTGGCGCTGGGGCTGGTTCTGGACTAAAGGGCGAAGGTGATAGCTGTAGGGACGCTGATGGAGAGTCGATTCGGTGCATCGACTGCCGCAGCGAATCCAGGCCCAAGGGGCCGCAGTTGGAGAAAGTAAAGCAGTGGCGGTGCTTTAGGTGTCTGCTAAAAGACCGTGGTGGCGACGGGGTTGGTAGAAGGAGCAGGAGCGAGACTGGTGGTGGAGGTATCGCTTTTCTAGACATAAATGCCTCTCCACCGCGGGAGATGGAGGTGGAGGTGGAGACTGTTGATGACGTGAAATGGGAACGGAATCCGGACAAGTACGACTTCACTAATTCTTTTACCTGCTATTTTCCGCGTAAAGTTCAATTCTTTGCCCATGCTATGCTTAAATTCACTGTCGAACTTAGTTCTTAATTTTATAAGTTTATTATTTGAATGTGGTTGATTGTGTAACTACCATTTCTTCTTTATGATTGGTTTAATCACCTCGATGATTGATTGCTGCATCGGTCATTGATTTATCTAAATATTTGGAATGTTTAGCTATGAAGGTATACATTCTGTTGATCCGTCCATATCTGCTCAAGAATTCATGCTATGTAATCTACATGAGTATTCTTAGTTCATGTGGTGATGCTGTTCTCGTTCTCATTGTCCTTTCAACAAATTTGCTTCCCTAGAGGTGTTTGGTAGTTATTTATTGGTCTAATATTTATTAATGGTTTATATAAGATTTCTTGCGTTTACATGGATAGTTTTGCATTGCATGCATACATGTGAAAGAGCATATTGTCACAACAAGAGGAGAGTCTTGAGAAGCCCCTAATACAACTTAGCATTCTTGTAACCTCTCTCATTGCTCCATTTTCATTCTCACAAACTCTCAAAAGCTTAGTTAGCACATTCTATCTCCCAAGTGTATCTAAGTGTTGCGCTGATGGTAATGTTATCTTTGCATAAGAAATGTATAGAGTATTGATGAGGGTTCCTCCGGGAAGATGAAAAACAAATGTTAGAAAGTGCAAATATCTGGTTAAATTCTTGAATGAAGTCTCAGCTACATTGCACTCTTCCATGTTTATGCTATGACTACTATCTTCAAGTGATGACAATCCGAGAGCTTGGTAGACCCATAGCTGAAGCACTTTGACTAGCATAACTTGCAATTGAATTTCAATGGGTGACAGCTTGGATGAACAAAATGTATGGCCAGTATAAAAGAGAAAGTAGAGTAATTTTCAATGAGTATGAATTGTGTATAAACATGTACGTATATAATGGCATGTGTGTCCTTTCAGTTATGAGTTATTGCTATATTATTTGTCCTTCGTCTGATAATGTGGCTTTTTTAGAATTTTAAGACCTTTTTGGCATACAAAAGCGTATCAGCATTTTGGATTATTTATCAGTCAGGGAAAGTTGATTAGCATGCAGTTTTAAGTGTCATAGTGAGAGCGATTTGTTGCCCAGTTATATTTAATAACTGGAATATAGAATCAAACATAGGATATGAATTATGAAATGCTGGGAATGATTATTTGTCTCTTCATTAGTGTATGTAATTGTTTTGATTTCTCCTAGTAATTGTTTATGGCACTGAGATTTTCTGCTATTTCCAACTCGTTCTCTGTACATTTCCTTTGAACACAAACGCGAAGAATGGAAACAGAAAGAAGTAATCAGGAGACAAAGGAGCATGCATTTTGATGTCGTTAGATATATGATCAAAAGAATTTACTTAGTTCAAGTGGAAAAATTGTTGTACATGGCCTAATATGCTGAGGGTTGTGTCATGTTTATTGCTAGTGCCCATTATTGTCATTAACCTTGTAATGTGTGACACGTGGCTTCTACTTGTTTGGATGCTCTCAAAGGATTCTTCGTCCCTTTTAGAGCTATGCATATACCAGTACATTTACATTTTCTTACCATCACAGAATTTTTTGCTCTATTTTGGTGGGTTGGTCCCAATGCTCTAACAACTTGACAGTTTTCACTTTTTGGTTTTTCCCTCACGAAAGGAATTATCCTTTTTCTTTATATCCTCTTTCTTCTTTCTGTTTGTGGGGCATTCTCTTTGACATATCATCACTTACTCTCCTATCATATCGAATGGTAGGATCTTTCCCTCTTTTTGGTAAGTGAATATTCAATAGCGAAAAATCTTTTATCTTGACGTGGCAGATTAAGTTCTAATATTTCTCATCTTAATGTGGTAAAGTTTAGTAATTCTCATCGTCGAGCAAAGTTCTTCTTCTACCCTTTCATTGAATTCTCATTGATTGTAAACCTTGATTTAATTGACTTTATTGTCAAATAATTCGTCGTGATTTGTGATTTTTGATCAAGTAAGGCTGACCTCCCAAATCTATTATTCTTCCCAAGTGTCTTTTGGAGTCTGATTTTTTAATAGTTATTTCATGTAGGGTTTGTGAATTTTGTTGGTTAAGATGTATTTTTGTGATAATTTGTGCTGTTTTTGTGAAATTCTTTAAGGTGTCAATTTTCGTACCTATTTTTTGTCCTATTTTGAGGGGGTTGGTCACAAATCTCTGAGAACTTGAAATCTTTCTCTTGATTTCTGTCTCTGTCCCTTTTTTTTTCACCTCTTGGTTAAAGGAATTAGCTTTCTCTTTCTTTTTGTTATGACGGCTTTCTCTTCTGACAGATATACTTATTCTCTTGTCATATCTAATGGCTGGAATTTTTCCTCTTCTTGGCATGTGATTATGTGTGGTTCAAATATCTTTTATCTTGATGCTGTAGACTAAGTCTCAAAATAGTTTGCACCTATATTTGGTAGAGTAAATCTCAGTAGTTCACATCATTAGGCACTATTTTTCTACTCTTCATTGAATTGCTATCGAGTACAATCTTTTATTTATTTAATTTAATCATCAAACGGTTTTTAAGATTTGGGTTTTGATCTGGCAAGGTTGACATTCTAATTTATTATTTTCTATATGGATTCTATATTGAGTTAATAGATTTTCTTATGCCTGTGTTTGCAAATTTAGTTGGTCGAGATATACTTTTGTGATTATTTGTGCCGTTCCTTTCATTTGTTTTTGTTTTTGGTGACTGGAAATTGAGTCACTTGTTACTTTTTGTTGTTCGGAAGTGGTTGGTCCCCATTCATTGACAATTCGAAAATCTTCTCTTGATTTCTTCTTTTCTCTCTCTTCTTGGTTTGGTGGGGTGGGGTTGGGCACGGGGGTGCATTCTCTGTTTACAGATAATCTCCTATCCTGTTTCAAAATTAGACTTTTTTGTTTTTCTGTTAATTAAGCATTAGTTGGGTTGAAAATCTTTTATCTTGATGCAGAAGAGTACACTCTATAGTTTTCATCTTAGTGCAGTGGAGTAAATCTTGTTCTCGTTGTGGAACAACAGTTCTCCTATTCTTTTTTATAGTTTGTTTGACATGCAGTGTTCTACATTTGATAGAGCTTTATATTCAGGAATTGTGATATGTATCTTGTTCTGTAGAGTGCAGGCTGGTAGTTATTCTTCATTTTCTGGCTGTCCAATTAGTCTCTTTTCCACCATTTCAAATATGGTGCGGTCTGAGAAGGTATTTCATCCTTTGAAGCCCCCAAATGCAGCAGCAGCTATTGCAAATTCAGGTCCATCTGAAACAAGCTTCTGTGTGGTTGATGCTGGATCTACAAATGAAGCAAGAACTAGGGCTGAGTCTACATCTGCAGACTACAATCCCAAGAGTCAAAATGAGTTGTATCTGGAGGTTCTTAGAGAATATATTGCTGAAAGAAATGGCGTCTTAAGTGATGGTTGGAGGGTGGAGTTTGAGTTTTCTACCAAGAGTTTCAAAACAATTGGAGCTTTCTATGCCCCAGATGGTAGTAGATTTGAGTCTCCATCTGACGTTGCTTGTTATTTAGGGTTGTCAACAAATCCACATCCTCATCAGTCTGAGAATGCGGAAACTGATTTTACTTTGGTGCAGAATGGTATGCCTTTCAACCAAAGAATAAAGGAACTCTCGTGGACCGGTGACTCCCAACAAAGACAGGGTATTCCTTGGAACGGCAGCCAACTCAAGAGCTTATCTTCACCTGTTGAGAGCTTGAGTGGTTCCCAGGTAAATCAACCTTATGCACCATGTATTGCACCCTTTTGGAGGGTCTATTTGGACAGTAATTTTTTTCCTAGTAAAATTCTATTGAAATTTTGGCAAGAAATTAAAATAACTATATTTTTTAAACTTAAACATTTGGAATTGAAATTTTTATAGTTAAATGCTTGAAAGTATAATTAAGACACTTAAAAATTTACTTGTTAAATAAGTAAAAAAAATTCGTCTACTTTTTTGAACATGACATTTTACATAGATAATTAATATCTAAATGACCCAAACATTTGAAGTTTATTTTCATTATGATCCTTTTAGCCCTTCGATGGCCTTGTGTTAGGGAGTGGGTGGGTGAGGGGATTCCACTTGTGCAGTTTATGTTCATTTCAACTAACTTTGAACCCTCAATTAATATCATTCCAGGATGATTTCCCTATCCGGTTTGAGGACTTCTATCTTTTATCTGCTGGTGTCATTGATTCACGGCCTTCATACTGTCATGCTAGCGAGATCTGGCCAGTAGGTTATAGATCTGTTTGGCATGATAAGATCACTGGATCCCTTTTTGTGTTTGATATTAAAGATGGTGGTGATTCTGGACCTAATTTTATCGTTCAAAGATATCCATGTCATGTGTTGGTTATGCCTTCCAAATTAACAGTTCTTTCAAGGCCAACACATGACAAAAATGAAGGGAAAGACAATTCAATCATTGATGAGGAGAGCTTATCAATTCAAATGATGCTCAATGAAAGCACTCCACCAAAGCTGGATGATGATATTTCTTCTGGATGTGTAGAAAATTATGAATCTGATTCTCAGCAAAGAAATCGTCTGTCATCAGATTCACTTTCTCGAAAGTCGGGAAGCCTCACCTCTGCAATACTTGGTCAGAGGGATAGCATTGGAAAATTTACGGTGGAAGGAAGAGCACCATCATCTGTATGGGGAAATGTATGTGAAATTTTTCTGCATACTTGTCATGAATCATTTAATAGAACAGGCATCCTTCAGCTTGGCTGTGATCACAGTGAAATATATGTCAGAGAGCTGCAAAATGATGATTCATTATCCAAGTTTTCTCATTTGGCTGGCCCTTTTGCCACCCCATGTATGATAAGCAGTAGGAATGAGTTACGCTCCACTCATGAGTTGGTTGCAAAATGGCTACAACAGGACAGATTTGGACTTGACACAGAATTTGTCCAGGAAATTATAGAGCAGCTTCCAGGGGTCAGTGTCTGTTCAGGTTATACACTTCTGACAAAACGGAAGCATCATTTAACACTTCAAACAGTAGGAAGTGGGTTTTTCCAGGTAAAGAGGAAGCGCAGAAATCTTGAGGAGGAATCGGATAGGTACTTTGGAATTTTGAAAAAGGCTGGGGAGCATTCAAAACACTCAGAATTAAGAGGTTCCTTTCCTCAGGGTAAGCCAATTTGCTTAAGGCTCCCTGCTGATTTGATAAGTGATGCTCTACAGGTAACATAAAATAGTTTTCAGTATATTAATATGAAATTTGTTTGTTGCATGTGCTTTCTGATAAAGTCACTTTTTTAACTTTCTAGGCTTGGGAGTTCTTGTCACGTTTCTGTGACGTTTTGGGCCTGCGGCCATTTCCTTTCCAGGAATTTGTTGATGAACTGATTAATCCATGGTTAGATAGCTTGAATCCACTGGGAATATCGAGAAATGATATTCATGATTCTGCAGATGTCTCTTCTTCAAGTAGTAGCAGGGAGGTCTCTCAAGCTAGAGTTCCTTGTCACAGTTGTTGTAGATGCACTGGTGTAATTTTGACTAGGAGCCATGGCTCAGTTCTGAAAGTGCTAGTAGGCGAGCTTCTTTCCAAAGTTCCAGCATATATGGATCCTAGTTTTGATGCTGGCGAATCCAAACCACGTCGGGGCAGGAAAAAGGATGCAGAACACTTTGCTGCTGTGAAGAAAATGAAGCTTGACATGATGCCTGTAAATGAACTCACTTGGCCTGAAATTGCACGGAGATATGTTATGGCAGTATTATCAATGAAGGATAACCTTGATTCCACTGAGATTTGCCGAGAGGGTGGGAAAATCTTTTTACGTGGTGGCAATGGAATACTTTGCAGCTTTTTGACTGGAGTAGCAGCATTAGAGGCAGATGCACTGGTAAGATTGATATAAATATCCCTTTAGTTTTTATGTTTTATTTGATTATTTGCTCAAATGAACTTTTCTGAAGCTGTATTTTGTTAATAAGCAATTTGCTTGAATATTTTTAGATATTAGGATAACTGCACTGAAAGTTTGCTTTAAGGGTGGTTGTACGTTTTAGCTATTACAATGATAGAAACAAGTAGTCTCTACCAAATTATCTAACCAAAACCCAACTGAGAGCAATGAATTGAGTAGCCAAAATCAATAAACTGAGAAAGAAATTCCAATCTTCATTTCATTGACAACCTAAGCCAATTTTAGAGGGCTTAGTTCTCTCCTAAGCTTTCTGCCACACTACAATTTACTAAACAGATGCTAGAAAAAATATCAGCAGACGGAGTATATGTGCTCCAAGCTCTGATTATAACAGAAAAACAGAAAACAGATTGACAGAAAAAATATTAGCAGCTAGCAGCTAACTATCTCCCGCTGTGATCATAACAGACAGACAAAAAAAATATCAGCAGCTGAATATCTCCAAGCTATGATCATAACAAAAAAAAAAAAGAAAAAAGAAAACAGAATTAGTTTCCCTGAGCTATTCACATCTTTACCCTTCAGTCCCATTTTGCCAAAACTAACCCTGGGCCTACTAGAATAGGTGAACCTAATATTAGGCCTAACATACAATTGCTTGGACTTTTACCCACCTATTTATAATTTCCTCTCTGTCCTCTCACATTGCTTTCATTGTTCGTAAATCCCCGAGCCTCTTTTTGTAGTTGATCCTTGACTTGTTTTGATAGTAGAAGCTTGCCAATTCGTTTTCTCTTCCTCGACATTCATAATGTTGACAGAAAGTGTGTATGAATTGTGTGCTTCAGAATATTAAGTTCTCAAATAATTTTATCATTATCGAATGTTTGCTTTCTGACATAATGCTTGTCTTCTTTATTTGATTCAATGCTGTTCTTTGGTTTAATATGCTAAAATTTTGGATGGATAATTGGATAATGTAGCATTTGGATAACATTTAGATTATGCATGTGCATGTATGGCATATTGTGGTTTTCAGGAATTTTGTTTGTTTAGAACAGTCTAATGGTGGAGTCATTTCAAACCTGGAAGTTTGTAGTCATTTGCTTTTCTATAACACATTGCAAAATTTAACTTTCTTGTGTATGCCTCATCAGAAATTGGTACTAGATATACTTAATAGGGAGTTCACTAAAAGAATGAAAAGAAAGATTTCTCTCAGAAATTTAGGCATTACTAATGGCACTTTTGATCTGGATCTTAGGCTTACCTGTGAACCCATTTTGGGAGGGGACGCTTACCACTTTTCTGTATCTTCTAATACATTTGGTTTTCAGCTTCTTGCAGAGGCAACAAAGAAAATATTTGGTTCATTCCTGACCCAAAATGAGGCAGTGAGTACTAATGAGTCTGATGTAGCAGCTGCTTCTAAAACAATTGATGCAAATACTGGGGAGTTTCCTGAATGGGCCCAAGTGCTAGAGCCTGTAAGAAAGCTACCTACGAATGTGGGAGCCCGAATCCGGAAGTGCGTGTATGAAGCTTTAAAAAAAGACCCACCCGAATGGGCAAAGAGAAAACTGGAGCATTCTATAAGCAAGGAAGTCTATAAGGGAAATGCATCAGGACCGACAAAGGTGCCCTTTCGTCTTAAATATATTTGTTCTGTACAGGGTTTTTTTAACATAATTATAGCTGTGATTATATTTGTTTCTGTTCGTTGAGTACAGAGAGCAGTAGTGGAAGTTCTTGCAGATGTGGCTCGGGAGAAACTGCCTCAAAAACCTGAGAAGAAAGAAAAGGTGAAGAGTCCTTACTCTGTGCCTGACCTGATTATGAAACAATGTCGAATTGTGCTGCGGAAAGCTATTTCTGAAGATAAAGAAGAGCTTGTTTGTAAACTTCTAGCAAGAACACTTTTAACTGCTAGTGACAGTGATGATGAAGGAATTCTTGGACATTCTGCAATGTTTTCTCGTCCTTTGGATTTTAGGACTATTGATATTAGATTGGCTGCTGGGGCCTATGGTGGATCATATGAAGCTTTCTTTGAAGATGTTCAAGAGGTAATTTTTTCCTTTGCTGATCAGATTCCTTCTACCTAGAATGCTTAGTTAGATTTGACGTGGAAGTTCTCACCTTAGTCTTTTTTGTTGCAATTCTCAGCATTAGTATGTGAGTGCATATTTATATTATTTTTGGGATTAGTTCTCTTAATTATAATACTATGATTACTTATTAGAATTAGAATGTCAATACCATTGCATCTTGATAAATACGCTGAGGATTGGATGAGGACTGGGCCTTCTGGTAACTTTGCTTTTGGAAATAGGTGAAGGAATTAAATTTTTGTGATTTTATTTGTCAATTTTTTGAGGGGAAAGATTTATTTACAAGAACTTTTCCTTGCTTTTGCATTGAAATCATTTTTTGCATTGTGTATGTACTCTCTCTTGTTTAATCTGTGGTTAAAGGTGGTTTTCTAATATCTGTCTTCACAGCAATATATAACATTTCAAGAATGTCACACTAGTCCATCACTTTCATTTCTAAAGCTGTTTTTTCTTCATGGTTACCATGGTTTATGATATTATATGGCTTGAATGAATCTTTGTCTTTCTACAACACTAACTTGTTCAATGTGATCTTCATCTTACTAACAGGAGATCAATAGTTTTGCTTGCCTCATAAGAAGTCTTTTTGACCCATTATTGTGTTTTGCTGCTTTCCTAAAAATATATTTTTCTTATGTGCAAAATGTGACATTAAGTAATTCTTATGTTCTCTTTCCAGGTTTTACATAATGTATGCATGGCATACAAAGAGCAATCTGAAATAATTGAAGTAGCTGAAACTTTATCCCAGAAATTTGATCTTTACAAGAAAGAGGTTGGTTATATTTTTTTTCAATTCATTTTAATTTCTGATTTGTTTGATTATTGATCCCAAACCTGTAGCCAAGGATTTTTGTTCTCTTTATAATGACAAAAAGGTGGCTGTCTATGCCAATATTTTGTATATATTTTTGTATATATGCAGAGGTGTTTTATTTTGCAGGATCTTGTTATGATAATACTGTCTATACATGTGAAGTTTGTGGTTAGTCTGCTTTCTTTTAAGGTTCATCTCTTATCAGCATCATCTGATTTGTTGTTCTGATTTGTTGTTCTGATTTGAATTAATGCCTGTGTAGAGATGATTTGAAAAATCAATATCCTCTGCTGGAAAAGCTAAGAATTTATGTTGGCTTCATCATTTTTTATTTATTTATTTATTTTCTGATTGATCATGTTATGTTTTGAGTAATTCCAGTTTATGGTTTTTCAGATTTGTGACTTTGATGTGTTCTAGGCTGAGCAATTTATCTGCTCATATGCTGTTCTCTTTGGCTTCCTGGTTGGGAAGTAATATGCTTGTTTTTATCCTGTAGTGATTTGGTTGGTTATGGCATGGTTTCCTGTGAACTATTGGGAAGACCTGTTTCTTAATTTGAATCTATATAGTTGCCTTTTTCTTTCTTTTTCCTTTTCCTCCCTCAGTTTTTAGTACTTCTCTCTTGTTCAGGTTCTCACCTTTGTTCAGAAAACCACGGGAGTTCCGTCAAGTAGTGAATCAGAGAAAGAGAGAAACGATATGCTTGCATGTGCAAATGATAGCTCACTCCCAAAAGCTCCTTGGGATGATGGCATCTGTAAGGTTTGTGGCATGGATAAAGATGATGACAATGTTCTGTTGTGCGATACTTGTGATTCTGAGTATCATACGTATTGCCTAAATCCTCCACTTGTAAGAATTCCGGAAGGAGATTGGCATTGCCCTTCTTGTGTCACTGGTAAATCTTTGGCTCAGAATTCAGCCTCTGGTACTCGAGTTGGAAACTCATGTGGGAAAAGCAAACACCAGAAGAAGTATATAGGTGAGATTCTAAAGAGGCTCATGGAGCTGGCTCATAAGATGGAAGAAAAGGAGTACTGGGAGTTTACTGTTGGGGAGGTTAGTTCTCTAACTTGAGCCAAAACATTCTCTGAGAATTTTTGTTGCTGCATAATGTCTAATTATGTTATTTTCTCTTGTCTTTTGGATAAATTGCTATCTAACTTCTGAAGTTGTTACTTGAAGAGTTGTGTGCATCCAGAGAAGGGTATCTTTTTCTCTCTTTCTTTTTTTATTTTATTTTATAATATGTTATTTCTTTAATTTCTGGTGTTAATCTCAACTTCCCACAAGTAGACATATGCTGATTGAAGGGGATATAAAAAAGATATGGAGCATATTTAAGCTAGTATGGAAGAATTGACAGGAAATTCAAGCAACCGTTTGTAACAATACCACTGCATGTGTTAATGACATTGTTTAGCTGCTTCATTTTAGTTTTCATTTTGAGATGCAGACAATCCTTGTTTCTTAAGTGAGTAGGAATTTCAGCAAATATCCAACTATTAAACTAGTAGGTGCTAAAAACTGACATTTTTTTTTTACCGAAAAGAATAAGGAAAGCCATTTCTCATTGGTAGATATTTATTGACTACTACTTTACTGTAACAGACATAGATGGAGAACCCTGCCTACTGCCATTCTATATGAAATTCTTGTACTATTTCCCTCGACTAAAATGTAACTACTTTTTTGAGGAACAATTCAAAGTTAGATTGCTAGTCACTGTTGTTTGAGAATTTTCCTTTTTATTGTTAGGTTGAGACCTTGTATCTCTCTCTCTCTCTCTCTCTATCTCTCTCTATTGCCTTTAGAAATTTAGCCCAGGATGGTGGCCAGCATACTTAGTCTGTTTCTGGACTAAGCATATCCTGGGCACTGTGCGGCTATTTATTCATATTCCCTTTACTTACATTGTTGTCTCTTGGAATATTCTTGTTGTTGTGTTTGCTGAGAGCCAAAAATCAAAGTTGTGCCTGTGAATGAACTTGATGCCATGTTATTTTGCAATGTATATTTAAAAATCTTTATCTTATCCTGTTGCAGAGAATTTCCTTGATCAAATTTTTGTGTGATGAGGCAAATTGTTCTGCCATTATCCGTGACCACATAGATCAATGTACAAATATGTCTCTTGATCTGCAGCAAAGACTGCGCTCCCTTCACTCTGAATTGAAGATACTGAAGTCGAAGGAAGAGAGTTTAGCTGCAAATGTGGTGAAATCAAAGGGCAATGAACATAATGGTGGTGGAGAATTGGGATCAAATGGGTTGGCATCTGTGCTTGCTGATGAGGCACAGCTGCCTGATGATAAGAACATTTCACTCTTCTCTGGTGTCTCAATACAGGATTGTCGTGGTCCAAATCATCACAGTGATTCCAGTGACCAATCTTACTGTTACTCAGGTAGTGTAGGGAAGACTCTTGATGGACAAAGTTTTAAGACTTCTGCTGGTATTGCCCAAAAAGTTGACAATTTGGGGAATGATGCTAACTTAAACCAGAAGCAAGGAGACAAATCCAGTGTGTCGGTGCAAACTAGTCAGCCAAAGCCGGGATATGACTTGCCCAGTACAATTGGTAAGCACATGGCAGATCATGCATCTAACCAAACCATGAGTTCATCCCAAGAGTACAATGCTGAAACTAGCAAACTTCAGCAGGAGATCCTCAGTTTGCAGGAGTCCATTAATGCTGCTGAATCAAAATTTCTAAAGGTGTCTCTTCGAAAAGAACTTTTGGGAAGGGAT
This sequence comes from Marsdenia floribunda, assembly GCA_035583425.1. Lineage (NCBI taxonomy): Eukaryota > Viridiplantae > Streptophyta > Magnoliopsida > Gentianales > Apocynaceae > Marsdenia > Marsdenia floribunda. The sequence goes on along the minus strand of JAXGGT010000141.1, from coordinate 1,045,695 downwards.
TCACATGGCAGAATCTACTGGGATTTCTCCACGCACTGTGCTGGTCCATGGATATTAGTGAATGCGTGTTTGGATGCAGAAGCAGAGTTTGGACTGGACAACTGCTTCCCTGAATCTACATCTTGGATGTATTATGACACTGCAAGTGAAATTGAACAACTTTTGAATTGGCTGGATGATTGTGACGCGAAAGAGAGAGAATTGAAAGATTCTATCTTACAATGGCAAAGTAATAAATCTCTGCAAACTGATTACATTAAAAAGGATATCCTTGTTGGAAACTCCAGCTCTACTATAATATCCAGTGGACAAAGAGATGCAAACCCCAACTTTCTAGTGTCAAAGGCAGTCAGATCATTGGAGAAGAACTTTGGTCCTGAGATGGAGGCAGGGGCTAATCATGTCAACAACAATCTAGAGCATGACAATGAAATGTCTTACCAGAGCAGAATGTATCGGTGTGAGTGCCTTGAGTTGTTTTGGCATTCTAGACACCATTGCTTATCTTGTCACAAGACTTTCTCAACCAATGAGGAATTTGCCCAACATGGTGAAAAATGCGCAAGAGTGGCTGCATGTCTTGAGAGTAGCCAATTGACCACAGGTTCACTTGAGCCCCAAAGAATGCTGAAGAATCAAGGAGTGGAAATATGCTTCGGGAGGGTAAACATTCCTCGGTCTTTTCTGAATGAGAAGCAGAATACCAGATCTAATTATTTTGATCATCCAGAGGAATCAGAATGCCCAATCAGTTTTGAGGAGATTATGTCAAAGTTTAAAGTTGAGAACTCACTCAAAGAACTGATAAAGAACATAGGATTAATTGGTACTAATGGCGTTGTACCGTTTGTTCCAAACAGTTCTCCTTGTCTCAATGACTCTTCCCTTACTTTGGCCCCATTTAGAGATAACAAGATCAGCCTGGGAGATCAGAATTCAGTTCCAGATCGTCAGCAGAAGCTATCTGATAATGTAACTAATATTTCAGGTGCAAATACCAGATTTTCTGACTCCGCTCAAACCATTGATAATGACATATGTGAAGTATGGGAAATTGAGCGTGCAAAGGTCAGATTACTGACTGAAAGGGGCCAACATTCTTCAGTAAAAGATGGAAGTCCACTGAGCATATCAATTAGAAGCATCATACATAAATCATCTTTAAGACCAAAAATAGGAAAAGCATCTGAAATTCTTCGGTGGCTCAAGATTAATTTGCTTGACATAGATGCTGCTCTTCCCGAATCTGCTTTCAGAGCTTCAAGATCAAACCTTGATAGAAGATGTACGTGGCGCACATTTGTAAAATGTGCAAATACCTTATATGAGGTCAGTATTTCATTCTGAACTTGACCTTCTGAAAGGGAACGATATCATCTCAGATTGACCTGATATACTTTTAATTGTTATCATAAAGGTTTTTCTCCCATCTCAGATTCCCTTTTTGCTGTTACCCTTTGTTTCCTGTTTTGACAACATTTTGAGTTCCTATTATGGTGTGACTCATCCTCAAGCCTGGATCAATTGTTTATATTTGTGATTTTTTAACTTATTCCTCAGGGTTTGTGTCAATAAAATCAAGATGAGTTTAAATTAGTCTAGTCTTATGGTCTTCTTACATTTTTAAAAGGAATTTAAGGTTCCCTATCATCCACGCTCTAGATTTTACATGAACTACTTAGTTTGAAAGACCAAAAATCATTTCTGTAATTAAAATTTCCTTTTCCTGTTTATATATGCTTATGTATGTGCAATGCGTAGTAGATATAAATTCTTATGATCAACTTAATGCAGTCTGTCAATTGTGATCTTACGAAATTTGCATAGGTAGCCATAACATTATCAAGGAAAACAGGAAATGTGTTTTGAATTATTTGCATACTGATTGGTCTGAGTAGTTTCAACTGTTGGAGCTACTTGGTTTCGTTGCAGCCTGGGTGGGTGCTACCCTTATTGGCACAGTGCATGAAACTGTTGTTTTTAGATACACGTTTGCCCCTGAAATGTCCTTTAAACGTAAACCAAAATTTGCTTCCAGTTTATTTGTTTGTTCAGTGATTTTTTTTTTTTTTTTTTTTTCTTTCATAGAAAACTGGTTAGCGCATCATTTTGTATTGGTAGGTTGGGGGATAGGGTTTCTTCTTTAATTTCTTAAGAATGTCTTTTATGTTTAACTGTTGCAAATTGCTCCAACCCATGTAAGGGGAAGATATGGGTGCAATTGTTAGTGACCAGCCAGATATCCTGAAATTCTATTTTCTTGAGGAGCTGTCTTTGTTTTTTTCCAGATGGTGCTGGCACTTGTCATTCTTGAGGATGCAATTAGAACAGATCACTTGAGAAATGAGTGGTGGTATTGGTCATCACCTTCTTCTGCAGCTAATATCTGTACACTCTCTGGACTTGCTTTCCGGATCTATGCCCTGGATTCAGCCATCTTTTATGAGAAACCTTTGAATGGTGAAACCGCTGGAACTTGTACTCCTGATGGTAAGTCAGATAAGGAAGCTTCACCAAGTGCAGCACCCCCAGGACATGACGTGAAACTTGTAGATCAGCAAATGCATAAGATGCATGATTCAGATTCTGGGGGAAATTCAAGACCAAGGACAAGATTGAGCAGGAAGAGAAAAGATGCAAGTGGTTGAAATCCATCATCATACATTTGAAATGGAAGTTTACCACCCTGAGTTTCGGCATCATTCCGTCACTCACTTTTTGCTCCTTTTTAACTGGGCAAGGGGTCCTTCCAGTTCCTCCTATGTTTCATTTAAATATCTGCCAATATTTTTCTGCAGTTTGCCAGAGACGTTCAGTAGCCTTGGGAGTCATCTTTCTTGAGCACCCCCACTGTCGATATCTCTGTCAGAGTGGTCCAGCTGTTACAGTATTTGTAGGATTCTATATACACAAACATGAAAATACAAGCAAATGATGGGGAATGCATACTCAAACCAGTCCTGTACATAATTTTTTCTTTTTCATTTTTCCTTTTTGAAGGGTAGGTGGGGAGGAAAGAAAAAAAGGAAAAAAAAAAAATTGAAGTCCTTTGTAAATAAAACAGAATGTGGGCAGGTTTAGTTTTGCTCCTTTTTCCTTCTTGTGGGGTCGGTGGATAGAAGGCGGGGTGAAAGAGAGAGGTCCTTGTACATAAAAACAGAACAGAATGTGGGCAGGTTTAGTTCATTGCTACTGTACATAATAGAGATTCTGTTACTTCATAAATTCTGCTGAGCAAATTCTTGGACACATCCGTGTTGTTATATTATCTGTTATTCAAGATCATGTTTATTTAATATAGATTAATATTCTAAATACAGTTTTTAACAAAATTCTAGTTGTGATGGAAATATTTTCAAGAACGTGGTGATCTGAGCCTAAAGAGGACATGCATTTCTCCTAATGAGATTTGACTGTACTTTTGACTTTTGAGAGTGTTGGGGCACTAGCGTTGAGGTACCGCACAAAATCCAGATGAGACGAAGAAAACAATAGATATTGTAGCAGCAACAGGAAAAAAGAGTAGAGATCACTATCATTTCCGCCTCAAAGTACTAAACACAATCGAAGTTCTCAAATAAGTCAGCAGTAATTCTGGCACTAGCCCTAAATTTTTGGCAGGCCCCAGGCTCTATCCCTGGTGACCCTAAGACTTTATCGACCTGGACAGGCAGGCTTAATTAAACAAGGCTTTCAGTGCCGACCCGAATAACCTTAATCTAAAGATGTGGGGGCAGAATAACAAAACCCCGGATGGATTCGCTAGAAAACTGTATAAACTGGGTGATACTTGCCGTGGAACATGCTACCAGTATAAGGAATGAGAAAAGGAACAAAATTACCTTGAATTTCAAAGATCAATAAAATCACGTCCTGCAGAAAAACATCAGCGCTTTTGCTGCACTACCATGTTGGTAAAAATATCTGCTACATCTCAAAAATAACAAAACTGTACTCATCCCAACTGAAATCATCATGCCCTAGATCTCATGGCCAAACCAGTTTCTACTCTTTTAATCTCAAATATGAGCATCCTCCACATCTTTAGCACGAACATCTCTGCTTCCTCGTCCAGGATACCTTGGAGCCTGTCCAGCATTTCAGTTCCCTTTACATGTTCCTGGGTACTGGACACTATGTAATCCACCAGTGTGGGCTCTTCTTCTCCCAGAAATTCTGTAATCTTCTTAGATATCCAAGGTCTCATCCTTTCATGCAATGCATTCTGTTAAGTAAATCCAAGTGAAAACGAAAATCAGAAAAGCAATCAAACAACTCAGCTCTAATAAAATAAATTATTTGTAAATATATATTTAAAAAAAAAAAAAAAGGGTTATCCTCATAAAAACTATTGGTATGACTCTCTTATTAGGGCAGAGAGGCCAAGGAACAACAGGTGCATTAATAGGCATAATTACTAATAACTTTATGATAAACAGTCACCAGGTAATGGAATAAGACAAACTAGGACACAGCAATCCAGGCATGACCAAAAACTAAGGTAAGCCAAGCAAAAAGTATTTCACTAGGACATTACATACAGACGTACAGAAAAAGTACACCTGTATCTGCAGAGGAAATTCTTCAATAGAATTCACTCCTGATTAAGAACAAAAGATTAACGCATTGAGTCTATCTTTTACCTTATCATATGTTTCCCAGTTAATCTCATACGAAAATAACTCATCTTTTGTTTTTGGAATCATATCAATCAACTGCTTTGCATCCAATAATTTCTGATTGTCCGTTGCTTTCACTTTGTCAACTCCATGTTCTCGCACCCGATCTCGATCAAAATTCTCCTTTTTGGTATCATCTCTGGAGCGAGTAGGCTCATCAATGCTCCGATCTCTATCTCGCTGGCCATATCTATCATGTGACCTTCTACTTCTGTCTTTCTCTACGTCAGCCTTCTCTTCTTTGACAGTAGCACTAGATATTCGTTTAGCAAATTCTGCTGCTGCAACTATATTAGAAGATGGTGCTTCACTAACTGTAGACTGAACTGCCAGCTGTTCCTCTTTTGAGTAATCAATTGGAACCAGAGGTCTCATCTTCTTTTCCTTATGCATATCCTCATCCTCATCTTGGTTAAATACAGAAGGAACAGCTGTCCGTTTGCCTGAACCCAGCAGACCAAAGCCCAATTTCTTAGCTGGAGCATTACTATTGTGCCTTGCATCAGGCACAGAGAGAGAAGCTCCAACTGATTCATCACTAAGACCATTTTGAATAATTCCCTCACCTGAAATTTCAGCACCATAAGAATTAATAAACAATAATCAGGAAATTATCAAATACTGACAATTGCCAAAAAAAATAGCTGGCAAAACATACCCATATGGCTATCCACACCAACATCTGAACCAGAATTTTGTTGAACTGGTTTACCTTTGCTACCAGTATTGGCTTCATCAGGAAGAGCAGAATTAATTTCATTTACAGGTTTCCCAGATAACTTTAGTTCCTCCTCTTGCTGTTTCTTCTTTAACAATTCTTCAGCCCTTCTCTTATCCTCAGCTTGTTCTTCTTCTTCTTCTTTTAATCTATCAGCCAAATCCTCTTCTTTTTCCCTTTGCCTCCTCCTCCTCTCCTCATCACTACTCTTGTATTTCCTCTTCTTAGAATAACCATCATCACTTTCTTGATTTGTTATTTCCCACTTCCGCTCTTGTGCCCTCTCTTTCTCCCTCTCTTTTTCGCGCTTTCGCCAATGCTCTTTCTCTCTTTCTCTTGCTTCCCACTCTTTTTCACGTGCCTTGTATCTACGTTCATCTTCTCGAATTCTGTATTCCCTCTCCTTTTCTCTCTTGGCTCGTTCTTGTTCACGCTCTCTCTCATACCTTTCAAGTTCCCTTTCTCGCTTTAAATCCCGATCTCGGTCTTTGCTTCTCCTATCAACCTTTCTGTCAGGTGAACTTGCTTCAGGTCTATCCTGTTCACCTGAGCTTTTACTTTCACTAATCTCATTACCGTTTTTGTCTTCTGCAACATCTACAATAAACAGCAATGTATGTCAAACACAGAAATATTGCAAAATTCTGATTGTCATATTAGAAGAATAAATGAACAACCTTTTGCTGCGTCCAAGTCCAATTCCCCATCCTTTGATCTAGAAGGAACTTCAGGCTTGGAGTTAGCAGAACCATCATGAACTGCCTGAGAAGGTGGAGGAGGCAATGGTTTGGTCTTCAACCTCTCATCTATCATAGCATTTATCTTTTCCAACGCCTCTTGATCAGCTTGTCTATCTCCATCAGTGATAAGACCAAAGATTGCAGAATCAACATTTTCTTTATTTTCAGTGGCATCATTACCACCTTTCTCTGTTTCCTCTGGCTTTGACAATGCAGCGGAGGCTTTAGGAGTTTCATTCTTCTTATCACCTGTGGCATCTGCTTCATCTTGCTTTGTGTTCTCAGATCCAGTTTCATGGACATTCTTTGAGCTTTCTACTTTCTTTTCAACAAAACGCACCAAATATTCCCGGGTTGATTGGTTAACATTTATCTGTGAATAATATAAAATTACCAAAATCAGTAATAATAGAGAAGCAGAGGAAAGGTTTTGAAGTAGAATAATAGGAAACTGAGAACACAATCAGACTCATAGTAAAAAGATCTATCCCAATTGAACAAGATACGTAAAATAAAGAAATGAAGGAATATGTCCAATAATATATCTTGACAAACATATTTTAAAAGAAAAATATATAAATTTTGGCGAAAACAAAAATGGATATAATTTTTTAAAGACTGAACATTTGAATTTGTAGTTTCTAAAGTTTGATGTTAACAATATAACTAACAAATTTTAAAATTTATTTTTTGCATAAGTAAAAAGTTGGTCAAAGTCATAAAATTTCAAAATAAAAAATTTCTGTTCAAATGGACCCTAATGTTTTAAGTGAAAAACAGGAGAATAAAAGCAACACACAACAGGCCAGGCAATGTTTTAGGTGGATAAGGTGTTTGACAGAAATTTCAATTGATGCAAACTTCATCATGAAGGGACTTCAAAACCTATAAAGAACACCAATGAAATGAATGGAGGGAATACCATTTCCTGTATAAAAGGAAAGAAGCATGACTAATACTTACAGTATTGATTTATAACTATAATGCCTAATTATAAAATTATTTTAGATACCAGAGATACCTAAAATGGCATAATAAAAATAAAATTATGAGAACTGGGAAGTCCATTTTTTGACATCTACTTTTGTAATGAGTAAGAATATTTACCGTCAACTCCTGTCCATCAATACTTAATTTATTGAGAAGTCGTAGGGCACGTAGAACACCTTCGGCAGATTCAAATTCACAAAATCCAAAACCCTTTAAAGCTCCACTGGTGGAAACTTGAGCACGTTTCCAACTCTTCACAGGTCCACATAGCTTGAAAAATTGCACAAATATCATAACTTAGTCAATATCAAACTAATTAGAAATCAATATACTTGACTTTTTTATAGGTGGAAAAAATGAAATAAAAGTCAGGGCAAACTATATAACCCACTTGCAAAAGTGAGAGAATAAACTCATTCTCCACCATTGGTGCTATTTTGCCAACAAAAACAGTTGTCTGAGGTTTCTCTGGAGGGATAACCACAGGAGTAGCTGCCCTCATGACAATAGGAATGACTGGAGCACGCAGACCACCTACTGGAGGGCGCGAGAGTGGTGGCATGACAGCAACCGCTCCAGGTCGTGGAGGATATGGTGGTCTAACCATTGGAGCATATGAAGATGGATAACGAAGAATTCCTGCATACATCAATGAAGTGTCTATGCAAATCTAATTAGAGCAAGCTCAAATCTAACTAAAGTTCCCGCAGTATAAAATGTGTTGGTAAAAAGTTATTCACAAATAAACTCAATTTTTGTTACCAAACATTTCAAGCAATAAGAGATTGCAGCACAGGCATGACACACTCACCAGCTGAACAGATAACCTGAAGGAGAATAAAGGAAATTGTAGCAAACTTCATAAATTAAGAATGTGTAAACTCGCTTGCCTTATGCTCTGACTCAGAAGATAGTAACCTTCTCAAACTATTCCATGAAGCAATTATGAGATCATAATTGAGTACTACGAGACTTCCCACGTCTCAATTGCATTGATCCAGTTCTAGATAGAAAACCAAATTCTATCGTTTTCCAATTTTTTGAAGTATAACAAATGCAGAAAACGAAATCCAGATTACATAATTAGAGAGATTGTGATACCTTGGTATCCAAAGGCAAGGAGCAATCAGTTGTTAACATGGTCTGCTGCTGGCATTTCATGAACCAAAATCCCATGAAAAGAAATAAAGTATCCTTATGCCTAGAGTTTAGGGCCTAATATGATAAACATGGACAACCAGACATTATAAACACATTATATCTAGAACATCACAATCTTTTTGTCACATTCAATTCATAAAAGGAGAAAAATAAATCAAATCCTTTTTTTTTTCCTTGATTTCGACAAAGAATGTGCAAGCAACAGGAATCTTTAAAAAAAAAAAAAAAAAAACCAATCCAAACGTAGCATACCAAAAAAGTAGTTGAAGTGTGGGTTGTCAGTACTCTCTAAAGAACTGCATGTGAAGCCTTGCAACCTTTTCTCACCGTAATCATTCAATACACTGTAGGAGAAAACATCCCGTCATCGATACCCCTCATCCAACTTACTAGAATCCCATTGAAAGTCTTCTCATCCAATTCATTTCCCCATTTAATTACACTCTTAAACCCGAGATTGAAAAGTGCAAACTAAACTATAAAAGAACAGTGAGCAACAAAATCACTCCATTGCATAGGATTAATTTGCAAAAAGCTTCTTAAAAGTGTTTTTTCTCCAAATTCACATATATTATTCAGTAGTACGCATAGAGTCACGGACATTCGCGCATGAAATTTTAAGTAATAATAACAAGCCTGATAAATGTTAGAGCCTTATAAATCAAATAATAATTATGATATATACTTTTAATGGGCTAAAAAACAGCAATTGAATGAACTTCTTTTCCTGTGTGAATTATCATCAAACAAGTATATAAGGGAATGAGGAACCCACCAGGAGGAATGGTGCCCTGAGGAGCAGGCTGGGGAATTGCAGGGTAACCATTTGGCATGGATACATAGGTCGGTCTCAGCGGTTGCCCAAGGATAGCAAAAGGTTGCCCAGGCATCTGACCCCCACTAACAGGAGGGGGCTGCATCAGCACCGGTGGCTGCGGTAAAGAGCTCACACCTGGCGGCGGAACTCCACCAGGTGCCTGATAAGTCGGCGGTTGTGGCACTGGCAAATTAGGGTTCGGGGGAAGAGGTGAAAACTGAGGCGTTGCAGGTCGATATGAAGGGGGTACAGAAGCGGCATATGGCTGAATCGAAGGAGGATGAATGAGTGAAGTTGGCGGCTGTGTAGTAGGGTTAGGATTTGGAAACGGAGTGGTTGACGGTTGTAATTGTGATTCCACTGGTGGTGCTGGCGGCGGAGTAGGTAGCTGACTCTGATTCGTTTTATCGGTTTCGGGCTGAATTGAACCAGACTCAGTTACGGCTGATTCTGCCGCTGCCGCCGTTGTTGCAGTTTCTGGAGAAGTAGAACACGATTGTTCCGCCATGGATACGCACAGTAAGAGAACCAATTTTTTTTTTTAAATGGTTATTTCCCAATCGGTAATTGTAAAAATAATTTAGCAATATATTATATATCCTTATATTTATTTTGAGGCAAACATATATTTTGGCAGGAAACATATATAATTACGTTAGAAGATTGGCATGTTTAGTCATTAATATTGGAAGTTTTGGTACCTTGGTCCTAAATATTTTTTTAATATATTTGATTCTAAACATTATTGGTATTTTTGGTCTTTATAACCAAAAATACCCTTTAATATAAATAGTCGATTGGCAAGTTTAGTCCCAAATATTTGAAGTGTTGATATATTTAGTCCGAAACATTTTTTTCTAATATTTTTTTTTCTTGAACATTACATAATTTTTTATGTTTGGTCCTTTCACTAAAAAGGTAAAATAGTCATTTTGAGTTGTAATTTTTAAAAAGAAAAAAGGTAACTATTTATATAAACATATTTTTCTTACTTCTGATAATGTTTATTTATTTTTAAATATCTTTTTTCTTCCAAAATAATTATAATATATTTTATATTTCAGTAATATTATTTGCATCATTTCTTTCTAAAAATAATTTTCATAATTTTTCTATTTTGATAATAGTTTTATTTTGTTTCTATTTTGATAATATTACTGTAAAAATAAAAAAAATAAAATAGTTCTAGAACAAAAAAGAACTATTATCAAAAACTGATTGATAATAGTTTTATTTTGTTCTAAAATAAAACTATTTTCAAAATAAAAAAAAATAGAAAATATAGAATTAAAATATCAAAATAGAAAATAGAACTATTTTCAAAATTATTCGGATAATATCAAAATAGTTTTTTCTATCAAAATATTTAAAATATAACTAAAACTAATAGTTCTATTTTGATAATATTACTGAAACTGAACAAAATAGACCTATTATAAAAATTAAAAAAAAAAATTATGAAAATTATTTTTAGAAAGAAATGACGCAAATAATATTACTGAAATATAAAATATATTAAAATTATTTTGGAAGAAAAAAGATATTTAAAAATAAATAAATATTATCAAAATAGGAAAAACATGTTTATTATCAAATATATTGAAAAAAATTATTTAGGACCAAAGGTATCAAAACCTCAAATGTTAAAGATTAAACATGTCAATCTTCCAAAAAGATAAACCAAATGTACTTATTTATTATACATTAAAAATTTATTAAAAAACAAAATTCAATCACGCAAAATACATAAATATTAAATATTAAATTTACCAAATTTTAAAATTTAAAATATCTATAGACCAAACGCAATAAAACTTTAAATATTTAGGGTAAATCCATCGATCTTTCAAATATATTATTGTTCTGAATACCCTTCACTTCAGAAGCAGAAATTTCTTGCAACAAAAATTTGCGCGAGCCACCTTGCTTTGACACGTGAATGACTATTTGCGCACCTGTTTTTGTTACGTCCAAGAATTAAAATAAGATGGAACACGTAAAATCATTTTATAAATTGACTCAAAACATCTAGAGAAAAGTTCCGCCTCCAAACGTGAAATATGTATATATATTAGGCAAATTGGCATAAATAGTCCCCAAACTATGGCCTTTTGGTGACATTGGTCCCTGAACTATTTTTTTGGTGAC
>JAXGGT010000141.1:987923-1000975 GCA_035583425.1 Marsdenia floribunda | reverse complement strand
AAGTCTCTAGAGTTAATGAACAAAATATTCACAATAAATTATAATATAAACAATTAATTCAAATAAATTTTCAACTTTTTTAACTATTATGTATTTGAATATGTACTCATAAGACATATTTACTAAAATATTAGAATTTCTTAATAATAGATAATACCCTAAATTGGAGATATATATAATTTAAATGAAAAAATAGAAAATTGTAAAACAATCGAGAAAGAAAGTAAAACAAATTTTGATTAGATTGAATAAAACTTTTTTAAGAAATTTTGAATAAATTATTAAAAAAAAAAATGAAAAAAAAAAAAGAAGAAGAAAGAATTGAGATGAATGAAAAATAAATATAAAGTCTAAAATTAAAAAATGAGGGAAGAGTAAAAAGTTTTAAAAAATAATATTTTATTCATAATTAAAAGATAATATTTTAAAAGTTATAAATGAAATAATAAAAATTAATGAAAGTTATAAATTTAAATATCAATATATAAAAAAAAAAATTAAAAAAATAAAATAAATTAAACTAAGATTTAAACCTAATTACATTAGAGCCATTAGAAGAAAAAAACTTCTAGAACAACTACGTGTAATCTTATATATAAGATATATATAGAAATATATATATACTAACACAAATAACGAAGTTTTGTTTAACCTTTATTTATTTATTTATTTATTGTTTGTTTGTTTGTTATGTCATCTCATGCATTAAATAAACCTATCACAATAACTTGAACAATGAACTATGGGGTACTACTCTTGCATTGAATTTTGAAATTTTCCCTTTTTTACTTGTCGGCATTTGGTGAGATAAAATTTTCTAATTTTGATATATATATATACACACTTACACGAAAGTAAAGTTTTTTTTTTTTTTTTTTTTTTTTTTTTTTTTTTTTTTTTTCATTCTTCTATAAAAATTATATTATTCATATTTTTTTTCTCTTAATTTTATATATATTTTTTATATGTATAAAAAATTAATTAAAAAAAACATTATGCAAAATTTCGATCAATATCACATAGAATATATATATATATAAATTAAAAAATAAAATAAAATAAAAGGAGTGGAATAACAGCTGGCACACAACCTATCTTGTGGAATTATAGCATGATACTATTGGTGGACTGAGGACCACCAAATTGTTATCTCAAAGCTTTCTATACACGTGAATTTTATCGTCTCTTCTCTTCGGTGTGGGACTCCCCCTTTCTTAAATTTATTTTATTTTATTTCCCTTTTTTTTTTTTCTGTTTTTGTTTTTCCATATCCAATAATAAATATTTCCATTTCTCAACTGTTTTCTATTGACCTAACTTACCACCCTTTATAGCATTTTGTCAACACAAATAGCAAGTATGACTCAACCAATTCTTGGGTTACCCTTTCGAAATTTTGGTGAATATATATAAATACATACATTTACTCTCTTACTATATATGGTAATTATTTTAACTGTAATCTAATTCAGATAAAATTGATCGAACTTCCTTTTTAAGAAACCAATTCTCCTACTAGTTGGAACTTTGTAATTCAGATTAATAGTATAATACCCCGTCCTATATTAAAAATTATGAATATGTGATATGAAATATAAGTATGAGCTTAGGTACTTATAATCAACTCGATATATCTCTTTTAATATAGCAAGGACAACACCAACTACCAAGTAAGTGACGATAAGTAATCGTCACACCTATACTTGCGACACAAATTTCTGGGGTGGAGGTGATTCACTAGTAAATTTTTTTTAAAATATATATAATATAAAATGATTTGAAATTTTAATAATAATAATAATTAACACAAGGCCAAAACCGGGGGTTAGCATTGTCTAACAAACCTGGTTTTTTTTTTTTTTTTTTTTAAAGGCCTACACCTTATGATATGATTATACTCTTGTGAATTTCTGATGAAATCAAATTCAATCGGCCACCGTCCAAGTCATATCATTCTCGAAGATCCAATGGCACACCTCGATCTTCCCGGGTTCTGATCCGAGGGCTATGAATGCTCCATGACTCGGGCTCCATGCCGACGTGTCTATGTGACAAATGGCAACCCCGTGGTTTATCTTGGACTTTGACTCCGGGTCGAGTAGGTCCGCTTGGTATACCCGAACATCCGGAACCGAATGGCAGTAATAGAGTAGGTAAGGGAACAGGCTTTGGTGACATGAGACTGATTTTGTGGTTCTCCCGCCGTTGATTCCTTTGACAGAGCCGATCATTATCCTCCCTTTTGAGCCTTGGGTGTTTTCCGTTGTCCCAACGACGATGTTTCTGCCCAGCACCGACGTTGCAAAGTCAATCATGTCTTCCACCGACCCCACGCACCGCTTGGTCTCTCCGCGGCTGGGAGCTCTCTCGCACTCGCTCAGCGAGCTTCTCATCATGTCCGCCATGCGAGACTCCTCGTCGGCGTGGAATATTTTCTTCAGCTCTTCAAGCTTGCTGGTTGAAAATGGTAATTTTGAGACGATGACTCGGGGCAAGAATGACCTCTTGGGCATTTTATCCCGAATGTCTGGCATGGGCATCACTGTCCCTGTCTTCAACATCTCTTCCCTGAAGAATTTACCGGGCTCCACCCATCTGTTATTTACTGGTTTGCCACTCGACTTTTCTGCAGAAGATACAGTAGCTATGGCAGTTCCAGAAGTTTCATTATTCTTGTCGACGTAGTTAGCGAAGGTGACGCCAGTTTTTGCATATTCCTTGAAAGTGTTATTGACTCCATAAATCTTGAAGTCAACCTCATGGTTGGTCGCGTCTTTCCCATAACCGGTGAATTTATCAGTGCCTTCGTTGAAAGATTTTCCGTAGTTTGAGAACTCGACGCTGGCCGCATTGGACTGCTTGCCGTAGGATTCAAAAGAATCGTCTCCGACATTGGACTGATCGCGATAGCTCTTGAATACCTCGGTAGCAGCATTGCCTCCAGCGCCGTAGTTCTTGAAGTTGTTTTGTGGGTTGTTCCCGTTGAAGCCGTATGAAGAGAAAGTGTCGTTGGCTCCGTTTCCGGTTTCGCCGTAGTTGTTGAAGTTGGAGCCGACCACGTTTGAGTTATTCCCGTAGCTCGTGAATTCATTCTCTGCCCCATTCCCATTTTTACCGTAGCTTGTGAAAGTTTCATCCCCAGCATTGGCATTAGTAGAGTAACTTTTGAAGTCCTGTTTCCGGCCATTTCCGGCGTCGGAATACGAAGTGAACTTGAGGCCAGGGACATTCACATCGATGTTATAGTTGATAAAATCGCCTTTGCCTCCGGTGGCACTGATACCATAGCTGTTGAATCTTTGGTCGTTGACGTTGGAATCAGGGCCATAATTGGCGAACCGATCACCGTGACCCACCGAGTCACGGCTGTAGCGCCGGAAGGTGTCGAGGGGAATATTTTGGCCGTCGGAATAATTCTTGAACGAGTCGAATCCGCCGGTTCGACTTGAACCGTAATTGGTGAAGTTCTGGAAATCATAGGAGACAAAATCCACATCTTTTTCGTGTTTCTCGAGGCTCGGTGATACATCGGGGAAGCAAAGGAGGTTGGCTTTAGAGCAAAAGGTCGGGAGTTGAGTAGACAAGGAGTTCTCATCGGCGAGTTTTGAAAAAGTCGCCAATTGAACTGCGTCCAATGGTGAAGCTTTGTTCAGTAAAAACCATGGCTTTGGCAAATCATTAGAGATCTGTTTCTTCCAGTATCTTATCACAGAAGCCTTCGCCGTAAATGGGTTTTCTCCGGCCAACTTCCGGCCACCAACCTTCCCATTTACAGCCAACCCCACCTGCATTATCCCCAGAAATATACACATCCAACTTATTAATAACCATAACCAATCCTTCACGCACATAAAGATTCAAATGAAGCTCACACAATAGATTAAAAAAAAATATATATCAAAAAAAGATTGAAACTTTACACCACCATGGAAATAATACAAATCATTTAAAGGAATAATACTCACATTGAAAGATGAAGCTAACGACAAGAAGATGAGGAAGATTAGGAGAGGGAGCATAGTGTGGTTGAGCATTGTTTTTGTGCCCTTTTGTTTTTCTTTTATTTAATTTCTTTTGTTTTTCTTTTTGTTTTTTTTTTTTATTTTTTTTTTTTTGAAGTAGAAGCGAAACAGAGGAGTGAGAATGTCTGGTGGGTTGGTTCAGTTTTGTGTCATTTTTATACTGAAGTTTTTGAGGTAAAGGAAGAAAAGGTGAAGGGTGACAAGATTGTGGGTTGGCAGAATAAGGTGGAGTGGGGGAGTTGGGGGGATTTGAATAGGGTCTTTGAGGTTAATAAGGAATAATAGCAGTAAATAATAGGAGGATTTATTGTCCACCATTATATTTATTTGTATTGTGGGTCGAACTTATTTTATTGTTAACTTACAATTATAAAATAAGATTGAACCAAATTATTAATATTAAATTTTATTTATTTATCTAATTTCAAAGCTAAACTTTAAGGTTTATGAAGTATAATAATAATAAATAAAACAAAAATGTTCTAACTTTGATGTTTAATCATTATTTTTTTGAAAAAAAAAATTGAGATAATATTCGTTATTATTTTAACTAGAAATCATAAATTCATAATTATAGATAAAGTTGAGTTTATTACTAAATTGTACTTATTTGTTTAATTTTGAAGCTGAATATTAAGATTTTTGAGGTTGATATATAAAAAATAATAAAATAGTTTTTTTTTTTTTTTTTGTTATTTATTTTTAAAGTTAGTCTTTTTCTTTTTCTTTTTCTTTTCAAAAGAAGTTTGAAAACTCATTCTTCTTCGGCATTTGTTAATGTTAGAATATTTTTTCCCTGCTTTTTCTTTTTTTCTTTTTTTTTTTTTTCTCTTTTTCTTTTGTGCAGTGACTTTTGGCAAGTTCTGAACTGAAGATACATAAATATATATATATATATATATATATATAATATTTAGAGAGAGAGAGAGAGAGAGAGAGAGAGAGAATCTTGTAAGAACTTTTGATTTGTAATGAAAATTGGTGGTAGAGTATATAGTAAAAATCTTCGCTTTCAACTGTTATTGCAGGAGACTTTTGTTTTTGGGAAGTAACTTTGGAATAAAGATGGATATGGAGAAATATATGTAGACAAAATTGGAGAATCAAGTTCTATACATGTACTTTCATTTAATGTATAATAATCACACCCATTATGAATATATTTTTCTTAATACACGAGGTGCTTTGAATGAGTTTAATTATGAATATATCTTTCGTCAACAAGGTGTAGTTCAGTTGGTAGCAATCTCACTTATGATCCGAGAGTTCATGATAGAGGTAAAAATGCCTCAATTTTTTTTTTTTTAAAAAAATATATATATATATCTACATTTACATTAATTTTTGCTTGAGTCAAAATAGGACATGCTAAAAGATAAATTCTGATCTCTAATTTTTAGACAATTACATACATAAGTGAAATTACAAACTCACAACCTTAGTTGCTCTAAAATTTTAGTATGATTACATACATAAATGTAAATATGATATATTGATTCGAATTTGTTAATTTCAAAATCTTCTATTTCCTCTTCTATCTTAATTAATACCAATATATATATATATATATAATCAAAATATTTTTTAATATAAAAATTATTAAAATTATTATATAAAAATAATTCTACATAAGAAATATTACACACTAATATCCAATAAATTCAAATCATATATATATAAGTTAGAGTGTACGTGAATAGGGCATAAACCTACACATTGTCCTTGTCATTATATCATCACTACTTGAAAAAGGGTCGGATGAACCTATTTTTATTTTCAATAGTTTTTTTTTTTTTTTTTTTTAATTAGGTTCTATTAACTAGATTACACCTCTTATTTTTATATTAGTGATATAGATATTATATATATAAATTAAATATATAAACATAATTTTAAGAAAAATATTTTAATTTTAATTTTATTATATCTCTATAATATTTATGATGTATAAAATAAATTTTATCTAAATATAATTTCAATAATCTTTTTATTTTTTTTATTTAAAAAAAAAAAAACTTTAAAAAAGCACAATAAATTACATTCTCTAATTTTACCCTTAATGCATATAATTTAGATGAAAAAGTGGCCCTTGGAATGAAGAGAAAGTCTTCTAAAAAAAGGATTGCAATGAGAGATTACGTAGTTGCAAAAAGGAAAAAAATAAATAATAAATAATAATAAAATGGTAGTATGAGATTAGAAGATGGGAGCCAAAGGAAGGAGGGGAAAATGAAGAGAGAGAGGGGGGGAAAATCAATTGATCGAAAATAATTTCAAATATTTAAAATTTTGATATATTTAATCTTAAATATATTATTTTAATTTTTTAGATTTTAAATAAATTATATTTTGTAATATTTATCCTTTGAGATGAAAATGGATCTGAGTAAAAATAATAAATTATTGTGCTCATACCTTTGTTTAAGTCATTTTTTGTCTAAAATGACTAAAATTACAAAATTTAAATTTATTTAAGATATAGAACATCAAAATAAAATATGTAGGACCAAACATACAAAAATCATAAATATTTAAAAATATATTTATCAAATTATTTTTTATTATTATAAAAAAAATTAATTATTAACTAGTAATTAGACAGAATTTTATTAACTAATTTGTTAAAAAAAAAAAATTTGTAATAAGTAATTAGACTGAATTTTATCTACCACTAAATTTTCTTAAATTACTTTTACAAATTTTATTTATCTACAATTACACATCAAATATATTTTTGTTAATAAAATTTATTTTTAAAGAAATTTTTATTAATAAAACTCCTATATATATATTTTTTTTGATAAAAAACTTTTATATCGTTAAATATAAAGTCTTATTCTCTTTAATTTTACTTAAACTAGTAAGATTATTTTATTATTCTTCTTTATTTTTAAGTTGTCATTTTTTTTTTAAATAATAATAATAATAATAACTCGATAATTCAAAGTAAATGAATGCAATGGGACAAAACAGGCAAGTAAGAAAAGCCGCGTAAAATTACAAGTGGCGGGACATGGTTGGATAAGCCAAGTTATTTCAACTGGATTCCAACGCGTTTGTGAAGAGGAGGGTGGGCGGGGAGTGATGGATATGTTTATATATATATATATATATATATATATATATTGTTTGTTTTTTATGCTTTTTTTTTTTTTTTTTGGCTGAACGTTTGTTTTTTATGCTTTTAGTAAGAAGGGCTTGTGAAAACTTTACGTGATCATCCACTAAGGAACACACTTACACTTCCCACTCCCGTGCCTTTTTTTTTTTTTTTTTTTAAGTTTGTCGTGAAATATAAAATAAATTTAAATACTTATTATTAATTTTTTTAATATAATAAAAATAATAATAATTAAATAATTATTTATAAGTATTATTTATTTTATAATTGAGTTTACAAGTCAAATCACTCAAATTTTGAGCTCTTTGATCATTTTTAAGCTCCTTAGTGTTATAATATAATTACACACACACATATATAGTTTTAATTAATTTAAAATTAAATAAAAAAATGAATTTTTTCAATTTTTTATGTATGTGATTTAAAGAATTAAATTTAATTAATATTTGAATTAATGAGTTATTGATATATATATATATATTTAATGAGTGACGAATGATGATAAAACTTTGGAATTGTACATCAACCCCAGGGACAAAAAACCCGTGACAATGGCAAAATCTGTAATTTCATCCTTAATTTTTTCTTCTTGTTTTTTTTTTTTTTTTTTTTTTTTTTAAACTGTTCTCTACGTGTAAGAATTTTATTTTATTTTATTTTCTCTCTCTCCCCCCCCCCCCCTCCTCTCTCTCTCTATCTATCTCCCTCTCTCTCTCTCTCTCTATATATATATGTATATATTGTAGTAGTATATGTTTTTCTCTGGGTGTGGCAAACCAGTCAAACAATTTTTGGACATCCATCACTTGTTTACAGATAATGAGTTAAGTACGAGGTGTTCAATTATTATCTTTATATCAACCACTGAAATTTTATTTTTTATTTTTCATTTCTTCTCTAGTATGATATATATATATATATATGTATAAATATTGGAATTTTAAATTTTTCCCCCTAATTTTATTAAAATTCATAAATTTTTTAGATCATAAATATAACTATTACCAATCAAGTTAATTCATTATATTATCATAATATATATATATATATATACATTTCGAAATTTGTTAATAAATAAATAAATAAACATTCTTCTTCCTTTACTTAAAGATTCAATAAATAAAAAAGTTAATAAAATTTAAAAAATTTGAATTCAATTTGATTTTAAAATATTTTGGTTTAATTACAAATTCAATGAAGTGGTACTTGCTCTTCCAAAGTAGAATTGAACCCTAGAAGTTTTTTATTTATTATTATTATTATTATTTTTTTAAAATTCAAATTTATGATTTCATAAGTTATAACTAAATTACACCTTATTCTTGAATCCTAAAAGATTTAGACACCTCATTAAAATTTATATACCTCATTAAAGAAAATTCCCATTTGAAAAAATAGAAAAATGAAATTAAGATTTAAGTGAAAAAAGAATAAATTTTGCATTAGAATATATATATATATATATGTGTGTGTGTATTTTCTACTTTTACTTTATAAAATTAACATAATATTTATTGATATCTTCTTCGATACCTTTTAATTAATATTTATTAATTATTATTTTATAAAAAAAAAACATGAAATTTAATATATATATATATATATATATATATATATATATATATTTAACCTAAAGATATTCAATTTTGCTTCCTTGATTTTTTTTTTATTTGTCTCATTAGTAAATTAAAGTGACAATTATTGATGTATTCTCTCTATATCTCTACAATTAATTATAATTAATTTTTCTTTATAAGATGATGTAAAGTCAAATAATTTTTCAGTATTCTAAATCAAAAAACACGTCAATTTATATATATATATATTTATTTATTTATTTAAAAAACTTGAAAATTTATGCGATAAAAAAAAAGGAAAAAAAAAAAAAAAACAACGTAAAGTATTATTTGGTAGCAAATAAAAGAAATAAGAGGAAATAGTGAAAAACATATCATCTTTTTTAGTTTTTAGTTTTTACTATTAAAAAAAAGTATATATATTTTAAAAAAATTTGGCAGCATCTAAATGTAGTTTTCGAATTCATCAAATATTGCACGGAAAACATGTCACATACAACTTTGTGCAACCTAATCAACCTTTCAATTATTTCAATTTCAACCCACCCCCCCTTTTATTTCCTAATTTTATTTAACCTACTTTCACTATCACATAAATCATCATTATCCAATATAAATGTCAAACACCCAATCGATTTCCTTCGTGCATGTATTATATATATACATATATTTATATTTGTGAATGCATGTGGAAAATGAACTTGAAAGAAGAAACTTTAAATTACACTTAATTGATAAAAAATAATTGCTTTAATGATAACAACTTTATTTATAACTAGAAAATGTTGTAAATATCTAAATTACAATTTATTATATATTAAAATTTTTATATTTAAATTTTAGTCAATAAGGTCTTCTCCGGGAGGGATCTATGGGGACAAACTCCAAGATAGCAGCACATGGATGAAATTCGACACAAGGCCATTCTAGGTGAAATTTGAACTCGAGACCTCCATTTGATAAGTCAGGTGGAAACACTTAAGTAAGAGAAGCTACACAATTACGGAGACACTTTGTTCTTTCTTAAATTTAGAGACTTTAATAGATAATAAATTTATATTTTTAAGACTTTATTTAATCGATGAATTTAGGTTAAATTTTATTTATTTATTAAGAAAAACAAACTCTTTCAATACATTAGTTGGTAAATTTATTACAAAAATTAAGATACAAACAATAGTGGTAAGAGAATAAAGTAGATAAAATTGACGGCCATGATATATTCCTCGATTGATAAATCACATCATCACATGTGTTTAATTATGTAAGGGGTTTTATTTATTTATATCTAATAAAAATTATTTTATGTTATTCTTTTATTGAATAAATATCATTTTTTATTTATTTAGTTTAGTTTTAAAATATTTTATTTTGAATGCGATTCCAACTTATGAAATTTACGTTAATAGATGGACTATAGTACTAACCGAGTTGTATATATATATATATTTTGAAAATTTTAAAAAATTTTTTTGCCTTTAACGTGACTTGAATTCGACAAGAAGATTTGGTAATAATTTCATTTATGATTCAAAAAATCATGAGTTTGAGTCACGTTAAAGAAAAAAAAACATTAAAAAAATGTGATTCGAACTCATGAGCTCTTGAATTTGAGTATAAATGAGCCAATTACCAATTGAATTACACCTTTTTATTGAGTTTTATATATGTATTTTGTTGTTTTACCATTATTAATATTATTATAGTTTGAAAAGAAATTGTTAAAAAGACGTAATTCAGTTAGTAACAAACTCACTTATAATTTGATAGGTCATGAGTTCGAGGACATATTAATCAAAATTTCAAAAAAATAAAAATAAAAATAAAAAACAAAAAATAAAAAGAAAAGAAAAGTTTGAGAAAAAATTGGAAAAAGAAAAAGAAAAAGAAGAAGAATCTATTTTGGAGAAATTGCTCCACAACCCTTCAATAATCATGTTACCAAATTGCTTTTGAAAGGAAAGTTTTGATTCTTAATTAGAAGTTATGTTAAATGTTTTTAATTATGTTGATTTTATTTTCTGTTTTTTAGCGTATAAAAAGTCTTTTTTTTTTTTTCTTTTTTTTTTTAAGAAGAAAAGAAAAAGGAAAAGGAAAGGAGGCCGTAGATATTCAATTGATTCTTGAAAGTAATTGACAACCATGAAACTAATTATCGGAGAGGTCGATAATTATATAATATATATATATATATATGTATATATATGTCCTATATATAAATTTTGATAATTTTTGGTCATCAAAATTCACCTAAATAGTGTATGTCCTATGAAAGATATGTTTATTATTTACAATTTTATTAATTAAATATTTTTTTTTTTTTTTTTTTTGACATTTGAGACATTTTGCCTCTGTCATGTCTCAAATCATAATCTCACAGATCATAAGCGAAGTTACTAATAATTGAGTTACACTTTCTTGACAATTTTATTAACTAATTACATGTTTGGTATGTGAATTTCGATCGCTAAAAATTATTTTGAAATGAATCCTTTATCCAATTAAAAATAAAATAAAAATATGATTATCTGACAAATAAAAATAAAAATCCCTCTGTCCAAATTATAAAAATATAAAAATTAAAACAATTAATTTTCCATATATTTTATTACATACTTAAGATTTTTTTTTTTCCCTCTTCCTCTTTAATTATGCTCTTATATGTAAAGTGCCTCTCAATTATTATTTTGAAAAAAATGTTCAATAATTGATTTTCAGTATAAATAATCAAGAGGTTATAATTACAGCAGCAGATTTTTTTTTTTGGCGAAAATTATAGGACAAGGTTGATAAAGATTGCATATTCCATAATCATCAAATTTGCTAAGGCAAATATCATTGTCCGTAAAGCATCATCAACGTTAATCACGACAAATATGCATGTGTTTATTATTATTATTATTTAAATTATAATTTTTTTGTTTATATATATATATATATTTATTTTAGGAACTGGAATTGGATGGTTCTAAATAAATAAATGGAGCTTTCAAATTGGTCCAAATTGTTTTCAAAAAAAAAAAAAAAAAAAAAAGAAAGAAGAAGAGTGGAGAATATATAACAAAAATGTGGTAACGTATCAATAAATATCTTTAAAGATGAAAAAGCATATTTCACAAAAAAAAAAAAAAAAAAAAAAAAAAATTGGACCCACAATTAATAAAGTTTTTTTAAAACATGAGGAGATTTTTTTTTTAATTTTAATTGTTATTTTTTAAAATTAAAGTAATGTACCATTCTGTTAATATTTCACAATTAATATTCGTTAATTATTGTTTAATATATATATATATATATATATATATATTTATATATTTATATATGAAATTAAAAGATATTTTAGTCTTTTTTCCTACGTATATTTCAATTTTACATTATTCTATAAAAAATAATCATCAAATGTTATATTGATTTTTCATAAGATGAATAATAATAAAAATTTCGTAAATGTTTTAAAATTAACTAGTTTTAAAAAAGAAAAGGTATGATTTTTTTTTTTTTTTTTTTTTTTTTATATATATATATATATTGTTTGGTCAAATTTAAATGATATTAGAACATTTATTATGTTATAATATTGGCTGTACGATTATCTTTAAAAAGCGTTCTATATCTACTTTAAATATATTTTTTTTTAAAAAAAATATTTTTCTATTAATATTTAACAACTAATATTTATTATTTTACAACTAATATTTATTAATTCTTCTAAAAAAAAAAACTAATATTTATTAATTATTCTTTATAAAAAAAAATAAAATAAATATTTTGGTCTTTAGATACAAATATTTCAAAATTTTCATCATTCTATAAAAACTAATTATCAAAAATTACATTGATTATCTATAAGATGACCAATAACAAAAATTTTGTAACTTTTCTAAAATTAACAAGTTTATAAAAAATAAATAAATAAATAAATAAACATAAAGAAAAAGAGAGGATGTATGATAATATATGCAAAGGAACAATTTGCACGTAAATTTTTTTTTATTATTTGAGTCGATACATCGTATTGATTGTACAATTATTTTTTAAAAAAGTATTTTATATTTGACTAGTTAACTTTTCTTCTTTTTTTTTTTTTTTTTGAATCGTAATAAATAAATAATATCCATGACTTTTTTTTTTTTTTTTTTGGTACAATGCCCCCTTTCCATACTGTCACCATCCTCTCTTTTTTTACTAAAGAAATTATTATAATATATATATATACATATAAAGCAACCAAAATATTTTGAAGTTAAAAAGAATTAGTACTTGATTAGGTAAAAATTATGAATATGGAGTGTTTTGTTGTGGGGGGGGGGGGGGGGGGGGGGGGGGGGTGGG
>JAXGGT010000141.1:965953-978176 GCA_035583425.1 Marsdenia floribunda | reverse complement strand
TTTAGAAAATAAAAATTATAAATTATAGTAATGAAGTTTCCTTTTAGATTGAAGGAAGAATAAAGGGGAAAAGAAAAGGAAAAAAGAATGAATTATAAAGAAAGATATACAAATAATAATAATAATAAAATTAAGGAGGGAAAAAATTATAATAAACTAACAAATAAAAAGTCATAAATGAGTATTGCTCCATCTTATCACCAATAATTCAAGGGGGGAGAATCCAAAATATTAAGATAAAAATTAAATAAAACAAAATTAAAATTAAAAAATATATATGTTATATAAAAACCATAAAAATTACAATTAATAACAATAGGACCATTAGAAAAAAAAACCTTATAGATGTATTATATGTAATCTTATATATATATATATATATATATGTATGACTTACCAAAAAAAAATATATATATATGTATGTATGTATATAAAGGAGGTGTCGGTAAGCCTATGGTATCAAATGAAAAATCTTAATGATAGGAAATATATTAATTAGTGAATTAGTACTTCCTTTGCATGATCAAAAAATACAGTACAATTATGGACTTATAAATAATGATAATAATAATAAAGTGCCAAGAAAATGACATTAGAACATTTTTCTCTCTGATTCTTTATTTCTCCATTCTTACATCTTTCATTTCGAATCCTATGCAATGATTAATATCATTATCTTCAATTTTATTAATTTATGATTTTCTTATATATTCTAAGAGTTTATTATTATTATTATTTGTGATTTACAATTAATAATAATAATAATATCATGTTTTATGGAGCTCTTCGTGTAATATTAAATAAGTTTATATATATATATATATATATATATATATATAATTAGTTATTTTTATTTTTCATAATTTTAATTTTTAATCACTATAATATTTTCTAGTGACTATTTTGATCACTTTTATTATATTTTAATTAATTTTTAATCAAGGTAAAATTTTGCTATGAGTCTTAACTTTTTTTTTTCTTCTTATTTTACTTGATTTAAAACAAATATGAACTGATTATAAAGTTTTAAATCAATTAAAAATATAGTATAAAATGATCAAAATAGTCGCTGGAAAATAATATAAAGATTAAAAAAAAAAAATAAAACTGTGAAAAAACTAATAAAATAAAAACTAAACTAATTAATTTTCTTTATATATATAAACCAATTTTGAAAGAGTTAAATTTTGATTTTTTTTTTTTTTTTTTTTTTTATTCAATTCAAATTTTAAAAATTAGGTCTGAAATAATTATTGATATTTAAAGATGAAGGACAAAAAGGAAAATTTTTAAAATTTGTGTAGTGTCTGGTTAATGCTGCTGCTTTCTGGAATCTTTATACATAACCTCAAAAGCTTCCTCCTACCACTAAGAGATAACATAAAGAAATATATTTTTAATAAAATAATAATAATAATAAAAGATAAGAATTTCCAACGTCCTATAATTCTTTTATTATTATTATTATTATTATTATTATTATGTTTTTCTTATTCTTAATTCTTTTCTGGGTGCTAAGTATTTCTTTTCTTCTTCTTCTTCTTCTTTTTTTTTTTTTGAAGGATTTATTAATTATCATCTTTGCTTTTGAAGACGATCATAGTTCATGATTCCAAATGCTGCTTTAGTTTTTCTTTATTTAGTTTTTCTTTAAATAACAAAAAGGCCAACCCAATAATTATTTAGGAAATCTAATTAAAGTATCATTTATTAATTTT
The DNA here is from genome assembly GCA_035583425.1 of Marsdenia floribunda. Lineage (NCBI taxonomy): Eukaryota > Viridiplantae > Streptophyta > Magnoliopsida > Gentianales > Apocynaceae > Marsdenia > Marsdenia floribunda. The sequence goes on along the minus strand of JAXGGT010000141.1, from coordinate 976,458 downwards.
TTTTCCCTCATATTTTTTACTTAATGCTTTTATAATTCATATTCATTATTTAAAAAAAAAAAAAGAAAAAAGAAATTGATTACGAAAAAGAAAACAATCCCTTTAAAAAAATTAAATGAAAATTAACGGGTCTTTTGTTAAAAAGACTAAAATATCCTTTCACTTCACTTTTTTTCATTAAGAATAATTATTCTCTTCTATTTTTTTTTTTTTTTAATTCATCATATTAAGAAACCAATATATATTTATTGATATTTTTCTTTTAACATCTTTATAATTAATACTTATTAAATCTCATCAAAAGCGACTTTAATTTGTATTTCAGTCATCTGCTATAATATTAAAATTAACCCATAAATTTCTTTCAATTAATTAATAAGGATATCGTGTTACGTTACCAAAAGAAACGGACTGCATGACCATAACATTATCAATAGTCAATGGATGGAGCACGGCCCAGACGAGAAATAAATGAGAATTGGTTCTCCTCCAGCGTCCAGTTATTAGAAGACGATGATCAATAGACCTAAGGGTCCACTGTGATTTTTATTTTTAATTGTATTTAAATATTAAAAGAAAATCAAAATAATCGTAATTTTTTTTATCGATTTATCAATTTATATATAATATATAAAGGAAACATAAATAAATTTATCATTATTATCTTAAATTATTATAAATTATAATTAATAGCTAACATCTATATATATATATACACACATATACATACATTTTATCGTATTTGATTTCCAAGTTCAAAACATTATATATATGAATTCAACATAAAATGAAATATTTAAATTTTTTTTTTTTTTTTTTTTTTTTTGAGGGAAAATGAAAATCATTGCATTAAACTTAATCGTAACCAGTCTTGAGTGTAAAGAACCCATAACCAAAGGATGGGAACAACTCAGCCAAACAACAGAACACGGAATCCCCAAACCAATTTTAGCCAAAGTGTGCGCTACATGGTTTGTGAACCGGTGACAGTATTGGACAGAAAATCGCCCAGGCAATACATGAAACTGTTTAAATTTATCAACAATTCCCCCAAGTATAGAGAAGTTCTCCATTGGACTGTCAATTTGCTGTACCAAGTGAAGGCAGTCAGTTGCTATAAGAACATGATTTCCATACGAAGCCTCCTGAATATGATCCACAGCTCGCCAAAGCGCCAAAAGCTCAGCATGTTCAGCTGAGACGGCATCTAGCAGCGGTCCAGCACCAGAGGAGTGAACAGTACCCCCGGTGATCACGAAGAACAAAGCCGTTCCCTGCGCCCTTACTGGTGAAAGAGGCATCCACATTAAGTTTTAACAAACCAGGTGCCGGAGGGAGCCATTCCGATGGGTGTTGGGTAGTTGGTGGGTGGATATGTGACTTAGTCCCCTGAGCAGCCTTATATGAATGAAGGAATAGGGCACGTTCAATGGTCACTCTTGGGTCTGCCATCTTTCTGTTAAAAATGAAGTCATTGCGTGCACTCCATAATCCCCATAAGCAGATGATGAATTGTTCTAGGGCTGTGATATCACCATTGGACCTAGACGCACAGAGATGGAACAACTGCAACCATGAACTAACCTGCAAAAGTAGAGAAGGTGGATAGAAATTCGTCCACTGCCATGCTGTTTTAGAGAAGCTGCAATGAAAGAATAAATGGAGATCAGTTTCTTCCCACAGATGACAGCGCGGACAGATGTCATGTTGAACAATTGCCCGTCTACGAAGGTTACACCCAGTAGCTACTGCATTGCGACATAGCTGCCATGCAAGCACCAAAACCTTAGGAGGTAACTGCCACTGCCATAATAGCGACCATTCGGAAGAGATGCTAGAGGAAGAAGCTTGTGCCGCCTGTTGCCCTTGGATCTGAAGGCCAAGTTTGTATGCTGAGGAAACAGAAAAGTGACCGGAGGGGGTATAGTGCCATATTAATTGGTCCTGACCACCCTGAGAGCAAAGAGGAATTTGTAGAATCAGCTCACGATCCCTTGGACAAAATAGAACATTGAGCAGCTCCACTCGCCATCGTCCTTGCTGAATTATATCTGCCACACAAAACTTTTCATGCATGAAACATAACGGTGTAATTGGTTTAAATGTACCTGCTGAAGGTAACCATGGATCATGAAAAACCCGCACTTGACACCCATCACCAATCCTCCATCTGATGCCATAAGTCAATAACTCCCTGCAAAATAGGATAGAACGCCAAACATAGGACGGTCTCGGGCCCAAACCAGCACTAAGGAAATCCTTGGATCGAAAATATTTAAACTTTAACACCCGTGCAGCCAAAGAATCTGGATAATGGATTAAACACGAACCTTGTTTAGCCAAGAGATTAAACAAATGTTGATTTTTAAAACCCAAAACCCCGTCTGCCTTTGCCTTGCATATCTTATCCCAAGATACCCAAGTTGTACCTTTGCTAGCATTCTTGGAACCCCACCAAAAACGTTGGATAATTTTACCAATCTCCCTACAAATGGACATCGGTACTTTAAATAGTGACATGGCATATGTAGGAATAGCTTGTAGGACAGACTTGATCAAAATCTCTTTCACACCTCTGGATAAAAGCTTTTCCTTCCACCCATGAGTTTTCTTTCATACCCTATCCTTGAGACACGTAAAAATCTCCCTCCTCGACCTGCCAATGAGATAAGGCAAACCCAAATATTTCCCCTCACCCACACTTAGGCGCATGCCCAATTTGTGTGCCAACCATTGTCTTCTAGATACATTCACACCTTTGGAGAAAAATATGGATGATTTGGAGATATTTATCTGTTGTCCAGATACACGCTCATAAACATGCAGCACTGACAATAGAGTGCGAATACTAGAATTAGTATCCCGCAAAAATAACAAGCAATCATCGCAAAAAACAAGTGAGATAAAAGAGGGGCACCCCGGCCCATTTGAATACCAGGCCACTGTCCGTTAGAGACAGCATTTGTAATTAGTTGAGAAAAATCTTCCGCACACAAAATAAATAAATACGGAGAGAGTGGATCACCCTGTCGTATTCCTCTAGTGGGCTGAAATTGTGAGGAAGGTACCCCATTAATCAAAATCTGGAATTGAATAGTGGATACACACATCATAATTAAATCAATGATTCGTCTGGGCAAATTCATTTTGGTCAAAACCCACCTTAAATATTGTCATTCAACCCGATCATAAGCCTTGGCCAAATCAATTTTAATGGCATAGGCATCCGGACATTGGGCTTTTCCTCCAAGATTGAGCCAATAAAAAACCTCCGTTGCAATAATAATATTATCAGTGATCAATCAATTGCTGACAAAAGCACTCTGTATTTCCCCAATAACACAATTCAAGATAGGCTTTAATCTATGCACAAGAGCCTTGAAATATTTAAATTTAATTTCATTAATTTTTAAAATAAAGTAAATTAATCAGACTTGAAACCGAATTAATCAAGCTCTGAATATGAGTATAAAAATACGAATACTGTCCCTGTGATAATTAAGTTGAACCTGTTTAAGTTATTGACAGCCTTGACAAAAAGAGCCAGGGTCTTCCTGTCGGCAGTTCTAAATGACACTGGATAACTCTTTCACAAAGGCAATGGAAAACTAAAACAAAATTTTCCATTACACAAAAGAGAGTTATTACGAAAAAAAAACAAAAAGCACAAAGGTAAGGAAAGTTCTGGCTAACCAAACACACACACACACACACACTCTCTCTCTGTATTGCTAGACACCGAACTAAAATCTAATCCAAGTTCAACCATTTGTTTAAAGGATAAGCTAAATATCCTATGAAGTGACTGTTTTTCTAAAACAGGCGACTGATCTGAAAGATTTTTATTATGGCAGCTGATTTTCACTCTTCCACAACATTTACTAACTCAAACTCGATGAGAGAGAGATTATTATCTTCTTTAACAGAAAAATCGGCTGGTTCAGTGACTTCAACCCTTCCCCACTTGTCCACTGCAAGTCTCATTGATCCCTTGAACATGTCGATTTTTGCATTTCGCAAGATCATAGTAGTTCCTTCTTTCATCAAATCCACTAAAGAAGACAATAGTTCTATGTCAGGAATGAATAATGAAGAATAATGATTAAAAAAGTTAAACCATGTGTATTGGTGCAGATTGAACCAAATGAAATCACAATAAGATAATAATTTGATAGTATCTATCAAAGCTAGCAATAGTATCTAACAAAAGCAAACAAAATTAGATTGCAGGAACAGATTATACCAATTAAACAGAAGAACAGTGCATACGATTTGGATCGTTCATAAAAAAAAAAACAAAATAGCGAGAGACCAATAGAAGAGTGCTTTGGAAATCTTTACTCATAAAAGATGCACATTTCTGGAAAGTGAATGTATCAAAACATTTCTGGACTGTGATAGCACCATTCCCACAAACTAAGATATATATATATATATAAACAACAGAACCTTGGAAGATTGGAAGAATGTTTTAGGGCTTAATAAGTTTTCAACAGTAGTCATAAAAAACCTCGTGATTGCACACTATGATTATTAGGTTTCTGCATTCACATCAGAATGTCTGTACATGTCGCTGGGGTGGATGGGAGGATTTATTCAAACATGGCAGATGCTGTTCTGTAAGCATCAAGCTCAAGAAAATGGGGCAGAGAGGTAAGGATCACACACCAAACAGTTTTAGCAAGTAATAAAAGCAAATGACCCTTTTAATCAGCCTTCACTGATTCAATCTTGATACACACCATTAAACAATCTTATTGATAAGCTTCTTTGCTGTGCACATACATAACTACTTTTTACATCCTACATATTCGTCAGGGGATTTTACATCATCAATAAAATTGTGTTTTTCAACTTAAACGTGATTGTTGAACAATACCAACAAAGCTACTTTCAATTTAAGAGTGATGGCTGGACAAACCCACTGATCTCAAAATGTCGTAAGCATAATTGACTCTACATGCAATGGACACAGAACTCCTTACCGGTGAAGAATTAATGTCCCCTCTAAAGAAGTCTTCTTCCACCTTCTATCAGTTAATCAAGAAAGCTAAAGATGTGCAACTTTTACCTCCTTGACTCATAAATATAATTATGCAAAATTGTAGCTTTCCTTGACCAATTATGGGGAATTACGGAGGAAAACAATCCTGGTCCTAAATGCAAGAATCACATATGCTCAATGTTTGAAATACAATACAAGAAGAAACAGATGGAGAGACAAAAAAGGAAAAAATATTAAACCTTGGTCGTTTCTAGCAGTAAAAATGATCATTCCAGTCTCATCTCCAACCAAACATTCAGCAAGGCGCATCTGTCGACCCTGACCCCCTCTTTGAGCTATAGTTTTAGAGTTAACCACCTTCACAGTAAGATTGAGCCCAGTCGCCATGGGACGAAGCTGATCAACCTTTGTGAAAACGGGTTGCTTTTTCTTTTCTTCAGCCATTCCTAATACTAAAGCACAAAAAGCTAAAATATTGACACCCATAAATCAACAGTACAATGCAATTGAGTTAACAGCAAATCAATAAGAAGCAAAATGCAATTAACAGTAAAGGAATCGTTGTTGAATGCAGCTGCTAATTTAAAAAATAAAAAATAAAATAAAATGATTTGAGGGAAAAAAAAAAAAAATCCAATCCCAAATCTAAACAGTCAGAACAAGAAGCCGAAAATAACAAAAGCAAACAAAATTAGATTGCAGGAACAGATTATACCAATTAAACAGAAGAACAGTGCATACGATTTGGATCGTTCATAAAAAAAAACAAAATAACGAGAGACCAATTAACAAATTCTAATGATTCAGAAAACAGATACGAAAAAATTCGCCATTCATATCGAAAAGAACTGAATTGAACTGAACTGAAGAGAACTCATCAGGAACTTACAGATCAGAATTTGAAAGTAGAGTAGATTCGATTCAGATCCGGCCGGGAAAGGGGAAGAAGAGGTTCGCAGATTGTCCACTGTCAACGTTGCGTAGTTAGTTAAATAGTAGGCAGTATCGGATAAAGCGGAAAAACTAGCTCAGATAGTAATAGACCCCTTCACCTTTACCGGATTTGGGCCGACTTTGACTTATGTATATCACTACTGGGTTTGGATTCTACAACAAATAATTAAAAAAAAAAAAAAACAGCTTTTCGTAAAATTTCATGTGAAATTGATATGTTTCTTCTTAATTTGTCTCATTAAAAATAGTATTGTATCTTTTTAAATTTTTTTTTTTAGCTATTTTTATTGATCTCTCGGATAATAAATGAAATTGTTATTAACTGAGTTATATTTTTTTTAATGTTTTATTTTAATTATGTATTACAATTTTAAAGAATGGAGCATCTAACAATGCATCTTCACATACCAAAAATTACGAGGTCACTCTTTTCATTATGGGAGTGATGGAGGAATTATACCATTTGAGCCGTTTATTTGTCATGCATTTCCCATAGGTTTGGAGAAAGCGCAATCAATAGGATGAATTAGGTTTTTGTGAAAATTTCTTTTTTTTTTCTTCTTCTTCTTTCTTTTTCTTTATCGTTATTCCAATGTATATAATCTAAATGGACAAATTGGTTAGTCCAAATCATTCTTATAGATTCTTTTTAAATTAGTGAATAAGAATATAAATAATCAATAAAAAAAAAAAATCATGAAAAATTATTATTATTTTCTTTTTACCAAATTTATCATGTGGGACAAAGACTTAACTCTCAAGCCAAAATTGTTGCATATACCTTACATGATAGATTCATTACTTATACATTGATTATAATTATTATTATTTTGTAATTAAAAATTTATATATATAGACATACATTCATAATGTAAGTGTAATAAAATTTACGAGTTATTCTTTATTTATGTAATTACAAATATACCCTTACGATTAATTTTTTTTTCCTCGATCATAACTAAAACTTGCCCGAGGCTGTTACCTCTCTTTTTGTCGTAAAATAGACTTAAATTAAAAAAAATTAGTTGAATTGTTTCGCCTATTTAAAATTATGTTAAATATAATTAATCTTCAACAATATATATACAATGACGGTTTGGCCGAGTGGTCTAAGGCGCCAGATTTAGGCTCTGGTCCGAAAGGGCGTGGGTTCAAATCCCACAGCCGTCATTTTTCTGTTTTTTTTTTAATATGTTGAAAATAGTTTTAAATTTATTAATATTATAAATATTAATTATCAATATAATTAAGATATATAATAACTAATGTTTCTATGATATTTAAGAAAAAATTCCCGGTTTAGTCCTATATCTTTTTTCGTTTTTCCAACTAGATCTTAAATCTTTAATATTGTCTTACTTGATACCATATCTTTTTAGGTTTCCCCAACTAGGTCCTGAATTTTTATTTTGCCTTACGTGATATCATATTTTTTTACATTTCTCCAATTTCATCCTTTCGGTTAATTTTTTTTTTTTTTTTTATATTTTTGACAACTGTCATGGTGTAAACTCTTAGGTACAACTTTTTGAGGGGCATTTTAGGCATTTCAAATTTTCACGCGTAAAATTATACATTATAAAAGTAATCGAAAATGTAAAAAAAAAAAAAAAATTATCAGAAGGATGAAGTTGGGGAAATGGAAAAAGATATGATATCAAGTAAGGCAAAATTAAAGATTTAGGACCTAGTTGGGGAAATTAATATAAAAAGATATGGTATAAAATAAGGCAAAATTAAAGATTTAGGACCTAGTTGGAGAAACGAAAAAATATGTAAGACTAAATCGGAGATTTTTCCTTATATTTATTTTTTTTTTAAACTTTTTTGCACCATAATAAATATTATCAAAATTTTTTATTATTATTCTACCAATTAATTATTTTGTCATATGTCTAAGTTATCAATCAATGAATATAGAACAAAATAATTAATTGGTAAAATAAATAGAGAAATTTTTCATAATATTTTTTATGGTGTGAAAAAATTAAAAAAAATTATATGTAATACAAATATTAATTATTATATATCTTAATTATTTGGATACTTAATTTTTATAATATTAATAATTTTAAAAATATTTTTAATATATTAAAAAAAAAATCACACACTATGATTTTTGTATTAAAAAATGGAAAAAAGAAATTTTACTCGTAACCTGTTTGAAAACCTGCTAAAAAATCAGACTGGAAATTTAAAAATTGATTAAGGACTTAAAAAAAAAAAAATTTAGAGACGGAACCGACTAATAAAAAATAGTTTTAAAACTGAACCGATTATTTTCCCTTTATTACAACGAAAGTTTTAACATTTTTACTGACTAATTTTCGAGTGATCAGTTAATATAAATTGAAGAGAAAGGAACATGAAATACCAATCCAAATCCAAAAGAAAAGAGAAGAGCCTCTTCTTTACCTTATGAGTCACTTTCGTTTATCCAAAAACCAGCAACTCAATTCTACTTCTAAATCCTTTCCTTTTTTCTCCACGTCATATATATATATATATATATATATATATATATATATATATAAATTGTCCATTTCTCAAAACTTCACTACAACCACATAAACCATATAACTATTAATTATATGTATATATATATATTTTTTTTTTCCCGATAAAAGAAAAAGAAAAAGAAAACTCTTATAACAATATACTTTTTCTTACCATTGCAAGAGAAAGGAAACTCTTTAATCTTAACTATTGCAAGCCACACATATTGCGTATTTGAGCTTCCTTTTCTCCCTCTTCTCTTCTCTTCTCTTCTCTGCAAAAAGAAAAAAAAGAAAAAGAAGAAAAAAGGGTAAGCTTACATTCTTTAATTTCTTCCTTTTCTTAATTTTCCATTTCTGGAATATATATATGTATGCATTTTATGTATGTATGAAACAGTAAAGAGTAAGGTGGCAAAAAAGGGTTCTTGGTTTTTTCTTGTGTTGTGAATTGGAATTTGATATGAAAATGGCAGGTGAATTTCTCTTCAGAAGAGGTGTGTATACATATATATATATATATAAATGGCTGGGAAATTCAGGAGATGCATGATGATGTGTTGCTACAGAAAGTCTGCAGTGGTAAGGATTTCTCTTTAAACTCCCGACAACTACTATTGCTACTGCTACTACTGTTTTCTTGTAAGTTTTCCAACTTATATGGAACTAAACGGTGAAGGAAGGGTTTATTTTGGACTTCATTTATTTATATTATATAGTGGAAACTTTAATTTAATTTACATTTACTTAATTCACAGCCCTTTTAAGAAAACATCAGGTGTATTTTGGTCTTTTTTGCTTTAAAAAATAAAGAATAATAATTGCTAATTAAGCTGGTGAGCTTAATCTATGGTGATAGGTGAAAAAAGACTAAGGGAGGAACATATGCTTTGAATTAGGAAAACTGCTCACTTTAGTCCCATGTCTTTTATCATTTGGATAAACTGAGTTCTTATATTTTATTTTTAAACAATATAATCTGCATTTTATTTTTAATTGGACTAAAATATCCTTTAAGCCAAATTTTAATAATTTTTAGCTACCTGAATGAGAATTTATTAAAATTTGAATTAGTTAATGAGATTATAATGATAAAAATACCCTTCATAGGACTTACATGTGCTTGGTACATATATTTCGATGACTGAAAAGATCCCTTTGCCCCAATTAGAAATAAAATAAGGATTTAATTATTCAAAATAAAATAAAATAAGGATTCGTTTGTTCAAATAATAAAAATATAGGGATTAAAATGACCAATTTTTCCTTTGAATTATTAGGAATGTATGAGTTAAAAGGTTGAATAAAATGTAATTTGAAGAGAAAAAAAAAAAGTTCATTTGTCCAAATAATAAAAATATAGGGATTAAAATGACCAAATTTCCCTTTGAATTATTAGGAATGTATGAGTTAATAGGTTGAATAAAATGTAACTTGGAAAAAAAAAAGGCTAGTCGTATTGTGAATGCTATGCGAAGTCACGAGTTTAATAAACTCGTTATGAGTACCATGTAAGAGTCAGGGTAAAGCCTTCTTCCAAGCAATAGTTAGACTTTGCAGTGCAAACTTGGATCAAATCTAAATTAGTCGAAGTAATGATTTGAAATACAAGATGGTAAAAAAAAAAAAAGAAGAAAAAAGAATTATGATATTAAATCTAAGTATATATAGGCTAAGGAATTTGTGCAATACAAACGAGGCTTAAAAGAGTTTTAATAAGAAGAGCCTTTCTTGATCAAGAATTAGAATGGAAATTTGAAAAGACATATTAATGAAGTTTCCCACAAACCATGCACATGTTTACGGAAAAGCATATTAAAACTTACTATATATATATATTTCCTTTTTTTTTTTTTCTTTCACTTTATACTTTACAATATATATATATATAGACAAAATTCCTTATTAGATTATTATTTCAAATCCTCAACATTTTTTTTTTTGGTTTTGTGTGTGTGATATTATAAAAATAAATTTTTTTAAAAAAGTATAAGTAACATCCTATGAATTTATATTATTATTATCATTTTAATAATATAATAAATTTTATT
>JAXGGT010000141.1:948110-964360 GCA_035583425.1 Marsdenia floribunda | reverse complement strand
TATATATATATTAATATATTAAATAATGTATTATAATATACAAACTTTTTTTGGTTTTCTAATTTGAAAAATAATTTTATTCTTTCATCCCAAAAGTCCACAATTATGTATTAATTGTTTTGTTGTTTCATAAAGGCAGATAGTACAATTGATTTTCCAAGTCAAAAGGCCCAAAAAAAAAAAAAAAAAAAAAAAAAAAAAAAAGTCAAGAATGTTTATTTGTTGATTCCATTAGTCATTATGGAATTATTTAAAAAAACACTTTCTTCATATAATAATGTACCACACATATATACTACACAAACACAATAATAGAGGAACATTTAATAGATTAAACAATTAAGCATATGTCTAACAATTAATTATCAAATTAATAATAATCAGTTATTTTACCTATAATATTAGGTAAAATAGTAGAATTCCAATAAAATTCCAATAATTTATGAATTTAAGTCACATAAAAAGTAAGAAAACCTCAAAAATCTCCCCTCCCCCCACCAAAAAAAAAAAGAAAAAAATTAAGGTTAAATTTAGTTTTTTTTTTTGTTAAATATATATTTTTTCTTTTAATTTCAAGAACTTTTACTTCAAATTTGATAGGAATGCATAACATTTATATCATTTTTTAAACTTGGTTTTAACAATATAGTAAACTTTTATTTTACAAAGAACTCCAAACTTATGATCTCTTAAAATCATAAGTGAAGCGGCTATCCACTAAACTACGCAGTTTTATCAATAAAAATGTGTTCATCTTGCCATACAATTATGGAAATAATAATAATAATAATAATTTCATAAAATTCACCAACTCCATAAGTATTTTACTCCCTTTTTTTGAGGTCATTTGCCAACATTCTCTCATCTTGTATCCATATGTATAATTGAGGTTTTGACTATTGTAAGTTAATAATAACCGTTGATAATAAATTATAATTTCTAATAAGTTATAGATTTGAATTATTATAGCGATATATGTCACATTCAAATATAGTATATACTCACTATATCCATCCACTAAGGCAAAAATAAATAAATAACAATTTAAGGAAAAGAAAAAAAAAATAAAAGAGAGGGATGAACATATATAATGTGAACCTCTCCACATCTCAAAACTATAGGACAAGTGTATGATATATATATATATAACCCCCTAGGAAAGAGTTACCAAACTGCTGACGTGGACTTACTAATCCTTGTATCTTCTCTAATTATAGTTAACCATAGTTCCCAAACATCCTTAACCATGGTTAAAAAGTTCACTATAAAAACATGACCCCTTCGGCCCCCCACTCTTGAACATCAACTATACAAAGCGTGTCCCGTCTGTCTTCATCTTTCCATTGCCCTGCTATATATATATATATCATATATATCATATATATCATATTATAGCTAGCTATTCAAGAAGTCATTTTACATCCCATTTTCACTCCAACCTTATCTCACCAGGTAAGAAATTTTTCGCGTTCTTATAGATTCTTCTCTTTCTTTTCATATAATTCTCTACTCAAATTTCTCTTAATTACCTCTGTTTAGCGGAGTATTATATACACACAACAGATATATATATATATATATAATATGTGTTTTTTTACACTGTAGAAGTGGATAGTACTTTCGAAGATTATATACTTTTATTTTATTTTGGTTTGTTGAATGTCCGAATGATGTTTCTCTGGGATCATCTTCATCAGGTGATGATGGGATGGTCGATACTTTTTTGGCAGAGAGATTAAATTTTTTTTTTTTTTTATTTTTTTTTTTATTTTTACTGCTTATATTGGTGAATGATTGTGTTAGACTTTTATGTGTTTTAAAGGATGCTTTTATCTTAAATTAGTAAATTCTTCCATTTTCAGACAGGAGAAATGGCGAATGGAGGATACGAGGAAGCCATTGCCGGACTAAAGAAGCTTCTCAGGTATGGTACTGTTTTGTTTTGTTTTGTTTTGTTCATTATTCCCATTCTGTCCTTTTCTTCGGGGAAGATCATAATGGGATTTCCCACCAGCCAAAAGTCTAATGTAATTATGTCCAAAACGCCGCCCAAATAAGTAATTTCACTAGTCCTATTTTCACTACTTATTACTAGTACTATTACAACCTCCGTCAGCCGAACCGCAGTAAACGCCACAAATTTGTTTGTACCGTATGACTGTCTTGGCTCTTACCACGTGGGACCCGCTTCATATACGGACGGGAACCCCACACGAGCTGCCTGAATTTCTGACGTAACGGTAACCGTTACCTTGATCTCTGCAATCATCGGTTTGTGCAGCGAGAAAAGTGATCTGGAGGATGTGGCGGCGGTCAAGATAAGGGAGTTAACGGCCGATCTGGAAGCGGCCACAGAGAAACCGATTGACGCGATCCAAAGGATCAGAACCGGGTTCTCTCACTTCAAGAAAGAAAACTACGAGTAAGCATTACTATTTTTGAAATTATATTTGCTATTTTTATTATTATTATTTTTTTTTATAAATTTTAACAATATTTTTTCCTTTAATTTGTGATTTTTCATCAATTCTTATTCATTATTAAATAATATATATATATATATATTAATCTTTTTAATTAAAAAACACCATTAATTTTCATATATTTTTTTAAACCCTATAAAAAAAATTGTCTGAAAAGAAAATGTGGGGGATGGAGGGAGTACTTCAAAAGGCGGGTAGGTATTTGTTTCTCTATGATTTACACAAAAAATAATAATATAAAAAAAAGGGCAGGAGTGCTCTTTCTGGTACACATAAAAGGAATTATGTACTTTGGTAAAAGTTTTTGGTTTGCCATTAAAGATAGTAAAGACATCCTTCCATTGTCATATTTGAGATTCTTGGATATGCTCTTGTTTTTCTCCTTTGAAATGACACAATTACCCTTGTATTTTTACCCATCTGGTGGCAGTGTTATTAGTTTTTCTAGTTGTGGTTGTGGCTTTTTTGGGAGGGTGGATGGAATCTTGAAAGTTCTAAGCTTTAATTACCAGATCTGTCTCTGCCCCTTACACTAATGAGTATTTTGACCAAAGTTGTTCCAAAAGAAATGGAGAGGAATAATGTAATATACTATTGTTGCTGATTTGTATCCCATTAACCTTGAAGTTTAAGAGGATAAATTAAGACTTGTGCTCGAATCTTGAAACATATTAATTTATATCAGAAACCTAGTCATCTTAGTGTTTTTTTTTTTTTACTAGTTTAATATGATGTCTGTCATTTCAGTATGGGCTTTGGTACCATATAGTACTTCGATGCATTCGAGGCAACAAAAGTTTAAAAAAAAAAAAAAAAAGGGTTCTGAAAAACTAATAAAGTAAACACTATTGACTTTGCATTTCAATTATTTTTGTAGGATGAACCCTGATTTGTATGGCAAACTTGCAACGGGACAAAGCCCCAAGGTTTGATTTTCTTAGCTTTCACATCATGGGTTTTTCTTCTTTTTTACGTTAATTGCTGGAATTCTTGGTCTAATTGCTAACATTTGTGTGTGTGTTTCCAATGGTATAGTTCATGGTATTTGCTTGTTCCGACTCACGAGTTTGTCCATCCCACGTCCTTAACTTTCAACCAGGGGAGGCGTTTATGGTCCGAAACATCGCAAACATGGTGCCACCATATGACCGGGTAATAATAATAAATCAAAACTTTTCTCAATTTTATTGTCCGAACGTGGATCTTTCCATCATTCACGTTCCACATCAGACTACTGCCTTTCCCATGCCTGTTCTATTGACTTCCTCTCCTATTCAAAAGCATGCAAAAAATAAAACCTACTACGTTAGTGGAATCAAAAAGAGAAAAAATTAAAAACTATTTTCTGTGACTTGACTTTATTACTGTTATGGTGCTGCAGACAAAGTATTCTGGAGCAGGTGCTGCCATTGAATATGCAGTATTGCATTTGAAGGTGCGTTAATGAACAGTACTTAAAACCCTATATATATCCTTTTGCTGTTCCAACTTCAGCCTCACACTATGCTACTTTTTTTTTTCTCATTTCCCTTTCTTGGGGACAACTACTTGTGAATGATATTCCAATAACCTTAGGATACCCAAATTAAATGAACCGCACAGTATAGTTTCCTTTGCCCCACAGTTCTTTCTTTCCTGTCCACAACTTATCATCTACTTTCTTACCAATAATAATACCTCCCCACCACCCCCACCCCCACCCCCAAAACAGATGCTCTTTCTTTCTTTTTTTTTTCTTTCTAGAAAAGAATTCTTTATAGAATGAATATGCTGAAGCTGAAAGTAGTTAGAAGTCAATTTTCTGTAATAAGGGAAAAAAATTTGTGGTCGGTGATGATTGAAGAATTAGTTGACTAAATAAAGCAGCAATATTCTAATAAAAGAACTCAAATACACACACACACATATATATATTTAATTTTTTATACTTTGGTTCTTCATGCTTACAGGTGGAGAACATTATGGTTATTGGTCATAGCTGCTGCGGTGGTATTAAGGGACTCATGTCTATACCTGATGATGGAACTACATCAAGGTAAAAACCCTAAAAAACCATTCTTTCTTACATCAAAACAAACACTTACGTATGAATATTTTAAATAGATATATATATATATAGATTGTTATGTAATAAGGGATGATTTTTTTTTTTGGGGGGGGCAGTGATTTTATTGAAGATTGGGTAAAAGTTTGTTTACCAGCAAAGGCAAAGGTAAAAGCAGCATGCAGTGAACTGGATTTTACAGAGCAGTGCACGGCCTTGGAGAAAGAAGCAGTGAACATATCATTAGGGAACTTATTGACATATCCATTTGTAAGAGAAGCTGTTGCCAAGAAAGCGCTTTCACTCAAGGGAGGACATTACGATTTTGTGAATGGTTGCTTTGAGCTTTGGGATCTCGACTTTTCCCTCACTCCTCCTTTGAAATTGCAGTAAGCGCTAGCTAGCTGCTGCATGCGCAGCTGTTATACATATATATATATATAATCAATGATCTCTCTCCACCTTCCAACTCCTAACTGCGAGTTTATTTTCCCTTATTTTATATTGTAAAAATTAATACTACTGTTTCCGCAAGCAAATATTGTGGTTCTTGCCCTCTCTTCGGCAATAATAATAATCAATGTTCATTTATCCTTGTTTTGGAGGAATGTACTTTGTGCATTGTCATTTGAACATTAATTCCATTTCGTTTCTAATTTTATTTACATTTTATATATGGAATTTCTTTTGGTACTTCCAAGTGATTCATTCTAAAATTTCCAGAATCAAATTCTACCTTTTTTTTTTAAAATAAAAAAAAAAAAAAAAAAAAGAAAAGATCAAATATTGGGACTAAAACTGGTTAAAAAATATATATATATATATATATATTAGTAGACAATTGCGATCCTCAGCAGTCTTGATTAAGCTAGACAATAATTCTCTATCCCGAAATTCACCGATAACTAATAATCCTTTTTCATGGGATAGGGTGTATAACTACTTTCCCTGTGGCTCTATTAGTTTCAAGGTAAGAGAAAGCGTCAACAAGCTCTGAGAATGGGAATGGTCCCTTTGGATCAATCACTGGTTTCACTTTCCCACTCTCTAAGTAGGGATTGAGTTTCTTCAGAACTTCTCCATTGGATGTGACCACAAATCTGAAACCAGGAGGAGTCACTGCACCTGTTAAGACCACCACGCTGCCCCCTTCTTTCACTACCTTCACTGCTTTCTCACCCTGCCCTGTCCATTTTGAACAACAACAACAAAGGAATAAAACCAGATGCGTACTTGTCGGAGATGTTCAATAAGGAATATTAATGTTATCAGAGTTCGTGTTAATTTCTTCATTTATGGATGAAATGCATGGTGCCATGAATAGTAGTAAGACAGGCATTGGACAATGCATCAACTACATGGCAACTGTTCTTGCTGTATATGTATCAATCCCGAGTTGATCAACAATGGATATTTAGCTAGGCTCATCTTATATTTTATTACATATTTGTACGTATGAAATATGTGGGATTTGAGTATCAGAATGAAAATACTAATGCAATAGATTGTTTCCTTACCAACGGCATCATAAACAACATCGTACTTATCAGGAAGGTCTTCGAAGTTCTCCTTTGTATAATCAATGGCCAAATCAGCTCCTAAGCTTTTAAGAAGTTCCAATTTACCAGTGCTGGAAGTAGCTGCTACTTTTGAAGCACCAAATACGTGTTTGGCCAGCTGATCCACAAGTAAATACAAAAGAAAATGGTTAGATATACAGTTCAGTAGTATTATTTTCCACAGAAGAAGCTCGGGATCTCAACAGGAAATCTTGGCCAAGAAGGTCACCAAAATGATGGCTTTAGTCATACCTGAATCACTAGGGAACCAACACCACCAGCACCTCCAAGAACAAGGATGGATTTCCCAGAAGAAAATCCGGCCTTTTCGAGACCCTCGTAAGCAGTTTCAATTGCAAGAGGAAGAGCAGCAGCCTGTGCAAAATCAATGTTCTTTGGTTTAACTGCTAGAAGTTTCTCCTCAACAGCAGTATATTCTGCTAAGGAACCAAACTGCTTAGGTCCTTCAAGTGCTTTCTCGTTTATGTTCCCATAAACTTCGTCCCCTTCTTTGAGACCTTTTACTTGACTACCCACTTTAACCACAACTCCTGCAACATCATACCCTGGAACAGTCTATCCAAAAAAAAAAAAAAAAAAACAGCAGGAAAATATAGGAAATTTTAGTAAATTCAATCAGTAGAACCTTATGATAGAAGTTCTGGTTCTGTATTTACCTTACTTCTGAAACTACTGGAAATCAAAAGTAATTAATGCGATATAAAGTTTAATTTATTACCGGAAGAGGCGAGTCAGTAGCCTTGAATTTGCCATGTCTTCTCTTGAAATCAACAGGATTAAGAGCAGCAGCAGCGACCTTAATCAAGACTTGATCATCTTTAACTTCAGGAACAGTAACACTATCATCAATCTTCAAGACTTCAGTTCCTCCATATTCGCTGTAAACCCATCCCTTCATTGAAGAGGAAGGCACAGAAGTGTTGCTAGTAGAAGCTTCAGCAGAAGCAGGTGCAGCAGCCTGCGAACTAGCCAAGATTCTGAATGGTGATGATACCTGGGATAATGTACCTTTATGAACACCAAAATTTGATTTTCTGCTAAGCTTGACTCTTAATCCAGAGGACGCCAAATGGGTTTCCCTGGGGAGTAGAGAATCAGGAACTTGAAGTGGTCTAACTCTGGGCTGAAGAGTTGTGGAAGAGAGGAGAGCTTCCATGGATTCCAACTGCTTTACCTGCTTATCTCTTTTGCCACCTCCCGAGTTTCCTTTTTTTATATCACCCTTTTGGTTGCATTGACGCCAGACATTTGGCAAAGTTAAAAAAAAAAAAAAAAAAAATCCTTTAATTTGGTGGTTCCTAAATTTCTCCAATTTACCCGTTTTAGTGTATCAATAATGTATGGCTTGAACAGAAATTTCCATAATACAATTTTATAAAGTTTTGCCACCATTATACTATTTTTGGCTCATATAAATATTAAAATTACTGTATCAATTAATTTAAATTATTCAAAAGTCTACATAAATATATTGAGAGTCAAAAATTGAACACTTAGGCCAAGCTAATAAAATAGAAAATTGAGTCATGACCTTAAAATCTTGAATCAAGAATTGACTTATCATTGAACTATTGACTCAATAGTCAGGTTGTATGCATAGTCACAACAGATGTGAAGAACATGAATTAGCAGACTCTGTTATCACTGTGTAGTTCATGGAGCTTGGTTACCAGTACAATGCAAGCTTAAATGAGGACTGAGGGAAAGCGTAACAACATGTGTTTGTGAAAGATAAGGAACAATGTGAAACAATGAGTTGTAGTGATTACAACAAACATGGGACAGAATTATATGGGGATCAAGTGCTAGTCAACAACCTCCTTCGAGAATGCTTGGAATTTCTTCTTCTCAAGGCCCATCTGTCTTTAATATCAGTAAATGCTTTGTCTTCACCATTGTTTTCCTGAGATGGTTTTTCTGGAGCTTCATGGGCTTCATTGCTGGAACCCCTAATTCTGGCTGCCTCAGCAACCAAATCACTGATTATCATCTCTGTAGTTCTTGTTGTGATTCCTCTAAGATACCATGAAATAGGTGGTGGTGGAACAATAGCAGGCTGCAGGAGCTGCTCCAAGCTCACTTTTGAAGCAAGCCTTCCTTTGCCTTTAGTACAAGTGATATAATCTTCCAAAGTTTTTGGTTTGAATCTATCACATAACTTCTCATCAACAAATATAGGCTCAACTTTCCAGCGTCCCTCGAATTTTTTCATGAATCCAGTCTTGATTTGCTTGAACTCCATCTAGTAATCATGAAAATCAAGGAGAATCTATTAAAAGACACCCATTTAGTCATGCAACCATGACTTTTAAGGAGCTTCGTTGTACCACAAGCATGCCAATTAGATGTTATGTTGTTAATCATATATAATTATCTTCAACCAAGAGGTCGAGGCATGCTACAAGCTAAGGAGGTTCACCTACTATTTTGTTTCCTGGCAATCCCTTACTGGTCATGATTCAACTTGTCTTAAGATGGTTAAAAAACAGAGTGAAGCTCTGGTCAGACAAATGGGCAGGGCCATAAAGATTAAATGTATCCTCGGAAAGCAAGAAACAAGAGTCAGTCATCAATGTGCTAATAATTTTTTTAAAGTAAGGAAAATTGGAAATCCTACATAGCCATAGTGAAATATGTAAAAACTAAGTAGTTAAAAACTGGACTAGTCTTTCAAGAATATCCCGTAATGTACTCCACAGAAAAAATGAGAAGAATACCATACTTGTACGGAAGGGTAAAAGAAATCAAGTTACCATCTCTCGACATTGCACAAAAATCAAGCAAAAAGCAAGATAAGAAAGTCTAGAGACCAACTTTCTTAATTTTTAACAGTTGTTAAAAGATATATCTATTCAAGCATTTTTCTCAACCAAATTTGGATGAGGATATAAATAGGATTTCCAATTGATGCACAAGTTAAACAATTAAATTCAGAAGTGTCCTTACTGTGTGGTCTGCTCTGTTTTGATCTACTAAAACATGAACTGAAATGGTCCCTGACCACCACAGAAACCTCCACAGAGCTGATTCTTCCAATTCAACTACTTGCCTCAATCCTTCATCAATCAAGACCTTCCTTGACAATACTTCCTGATACATATATCCATATTGCCAAGTGTTAAAAAGAATTCCTCAGGAAGAGCTTCCATGATAGCTTGAATTGGCATGCCAGCTTGGGATAGGAGAGATGTGAGAACAGTTAATCTAACCAACCTTAATACTCTTGAAAACTCTTTTGTTATCAGGATCAGTAACAATGTTATAAATGGCATCAGGAGGCAGCCCAACATCAACTGTCACATTCAGGTTGCAAAGGGAACCTTTAGGTACACTGACCTACAAAAATTACAGTCACCAGTTCATAATTTAATTTCATCAAATATCTAATCACTATTGATGAGCAAAATCAAGAAAGTAAGCCAAAAAACTCTGAGATGATAAGGGCATGTTGCATTTGGATATCAATGTGACAAGTTATGGCAAGTAAAGGTTCTAATTTGTCTACACAAAATATAAACATGTATGGGTAATATCCTTCAAATCCCTGAATATATTTAAGTTAGAAAGTTAAGAATTCTTTCAAAAGAAAAATTTCCAACTGTTCAAGCATTGATACTTCAGTTCAAAAAAGTAACTAAACCAGATGAACTGTTTACATATTCAGGACAAAATATATATGAAAAAAAAAAAAAAAAAAACCACAGAAAGTAACGTTCTTCATTTATCTAAAGGCAGAATATATGCTACGCGTCTTCAGCTTCATGGGTGATAATTTAATTTCATCAAATTGACAACCGGAAGAAAATAATGTTCTTTAATCTAGATTCTTTCTTACCTTTATCTCTGGTGAAGGATCAAGCCAAACTGGATTTTCCTTCCAAGCTTGCAGTTGTTTGTCCAGATTGGCATCTGAGGTAGTTGATGAATCCTTGTTGTTCCACCCAGTAACTGCTGATCTTGTGCTGTTGTAATCTTTCTTCAATGTCCTAAAATGCGACTAGTTTGGATCCACAGGAGCAATTGTTGGCTCTCTTATTAACAATACACAAGTATTTACCAGAAATTTGGAAGAAATTAAGACTTACCTCAAGATAGTTCTGCACTTTCTTTGAGATGTTCCCAAAAAAGCCATGAAATGCTGAAACAGTCACAGCCAGATTTCCTGTGCTTTCGATCTCTGGGTTATCACTATGTGGCTTAGTCATTTTCTCGAGAGCCCTAATCCATAGAAAACCAATATCATCTATAAATTAATTAATAGTCATCAAACACTTCTCTGACATCTAGCAAAGTGCAAACAGTTTCTTTTGATTAAAAATTCAGATGACCTCAAATCAAACACAACATTAGACCTAACAAAGCATGAATCCCGCAATCAACTCTTAAGCAGAATGGCATAGTCAAACATACTTGGT
The DNA here is from genome assembly GCA_035583425.1 of Marsdenia floribunda. Lineage (NCBI taxonomy): Eukaryota > Viridiplantae > Streptophyta > Magnoliopsida > Gentianales > Apocynaceae > Marsdenia > Marsdenia floribunda. The sequence continues at coordinate 953,838 of JAXGGT010000141.1, read as the reverse complement.
AACTGAGGAAACAAAAAAAAAAAAAAAAGACAACGATGTCTAAATAAGAAACTATCTGAAAATGAACTTCAAATTAACTAGTCAAGAATAAAAAATGAAATCGTATCAACAAAGAAGACTACTCCACCAATAAGAATCTTTCCCCATTTCAATAACATCATCAAACAAAAATTTTTAACTGCCAGAAGCAAAATCATTTAGCTCCTTTCTTCTGGAAACAACAATTGCAGGACTACTGTCTCCACACAAATGCATACAGACACTCATTAAAAAAAAAAAAATAAAATAAAATGACTCACCATTTAATAGATGAATCCAAGCACTGGAAAACCGTAATCTTATAAAGAAATCAAGGTACGAGAGTTGGACTCAGCTTAACAACCCTATTCGCAAAGCAATTGGCAGATAAATCGGACAGAATAATCAAGAAAGTGAAGAAGAAGAAGAACTTGATAGAATTTACCAGAGATTTCGCTTACTGGAATTCTGATATGAGAAGAACAGTTCAAACTCTTGAGATTTCTGTCGAAAATATTTAGCACAGCTTTGCGCAACGGAGTCTAAGATTATGAATTTTCAACACTTGGGATTGGGATATTATTGGAAAGGCGCGCTTTTAATCTTCCCTTCCCCTTTAGCCACTTTTGTTCTGCTGTCCTGTCGGGTACAGCAACTTAACCATACTACTACATAAAAATATTTAAATTTTACCATTTTTAAGAATGTTAAAAATACATTAAAAAAAAATTATATACAATTTTGTCATTCTCATAAAGATCATGAATTCAGTCAATTTGATTAAAATGTTACTGGGATTATTTTTTATTTATAATTTTATCAAAAAAAATTGATCGGTTTAGTTTCCTAATTATTTTTGTTAAGTAACTAAAGTACAAAAATTTTATTTTTAACTTGGTAAGTACTATATTTTTTTAAGAGCAACCTATTAAGTTCTATATCTTTTAGGAGCAGCCTATTAATTCATTTTGGCCAAAAATTTAAATTTTTTTTGTCAAAATTCATCATGTGCCAGATTTTGATAATGATGATTCTAATATAAAAAGCAGTGTTTAAATTGTTTTATCTCCTCAAAAAATTATCATGTGTCCCATACATGATGAATTTTGATCAAAAATTGTAAATTTTTAGCTAAAAAGACTTAATAGGCTACCTGTAAATATAGGACTTACCAGATTAAAAATAAAAATTTTGGACTTTAATTAATTAACAAAAATAATTATTGAATCGGCCAATTTTCGTTTTATCAAAATTAAAATAATATTTATCAATTTTTTCTGCCAATTAATTAATTAATAATCTATGTACTAAAAAAGACACGTAATATGATATTTCATTGGAAAATTTTTTAGTTAGTCCCTTAATTATTTACGTTTCTCTGAATTGGTCCTATAACTTTAGTTTTAGCCAAATTAATTCTTTATCTATTTTTTATTTCCTAAATTGGCTCTCCTAACCAAAATTGACCAAAATTTGATCACTTTACCAGCATATCTATTAAATTAAAAGGGTATTTTGATCATTTTATGTTAAAAAATAAAAAAAAAATATAATAAAAATAATATTTTAGTTAAAATACTCACTTTTTTCAAAAAAAGGAAATAAAATGTGAATAAATTTAATATATCTATTCTATTTTTCCTTTTTTTCTAACATAAAATGATAAAAATACCCTTTTAATTTAATGAATATGCCGGTATGTAATCATATTTTGGTTAATTTTGGTTAGAAGGACCAATTTGAGAAATAGAAAATAGTTAAATGATCAATTTAGATAAAATTAAAGTTATAGGACCAATTAAAAAAAACATAAATAATTAAGGACCAATTTCATTTCACGTCATTAAATTATTTCCTCACAAAACACATTATTTATTTCTTGTATGTAACGTAGGATGATCATATTTATTTCTCAAAACATACATTATTTTTATGCAACACTAATTTTATTTATTTCTCACAACAAACATTATTTCCTGTATGTAACATAGGATGATCATATTCAAGTTCTCAAGCTTTACGGCACACAACTCCATCACAGCATTCTTCAAACCACAGTTAGGGTGCAGATCAAAGTCATATATCTCGCAAAGATAAGACAATCCATGTCCCATTTCCTTGCGACGTACAAGTTTAAGTTCGTGTCCCTTTAGCTTTTTCATCAAGCTGTTCCTCCAGCTTCTTTATGTGCTCCTCCGTGAATGGAAACGCATCAGCACCGTGAGCTTGTATGAGCTGCCTGACTTGTGTGTTCAACGTCTTGCCACTGGGACTAATGGCCACCACTGCTGGAATGCCTCTGATCTTGAACTGGCGCTGAAGATATTTCTTCCTGTCATCACCAAATGGGAGTGCTAACCATGGCATCCCTGAAAAGAAATCATCAAACGATGATTGATCACGGTCACTTGAGATGAAAATTACTTCGAATGCATCGTTCTTTGCCTTGATTTCTTCGTATACAGAGATCAATTTAGGCAGGAAAGCTCGGCAGGGAGGACACCAGTGAGCTGAAAAATAGAGGAGAATGTGCTTTCCAACAAGTTCAGACACTGGAACCTATAGATTGGGGGAACAAACAGTTTCAGTTAGGGGAACTTGAAGTCTTGAACAGAAGAAGATCAGATGCAATCCAGTTTTCGAAAGTGACAAAACTCACAATCATTACCTGGGATCCATCTTTTGAGATGACATAATCTTTATTATCAGCAGCAGAAACCAGGATGGACTCAAGTGTTTGTGATTCGAGTTTTGCCTTTTCTATCTCAGCAAGCTTAGCAAAGATCTCTGGCGTAAAGGGATAGGCTTCCTCACCATGTTCTTCAATTGTTTCAGCTACATTTGGATGTAGAGTCTTTCCATCAGAACCAATAACAACCAGTGTGGGAAGGGCTCTGAGTTCGAAATACTTCACTAGTTTTGCACATTTCTTGTCCTCAAAGGGCAAAGCTAGCCATGGCATTGTCCCAAAACTGTCTCTAAATTCTTGTTCCTCATAGTCTAAAGATACAAGAACAACTTCAAAATCCTCTCCTTTCTCCTTGAGCTTTTTGTATAAATCTATGAGCTTTTTGGTAAAAGCAAGACATCCACCATGGGATGCTGCTGAGAAATAGATGGCTACTGTTTTTCCTTCAAGCTCCGATATAGGAACCTAAAAAGTGAAGAATCAGATCATCACCTCAGTTGGAAAATCAATTACCAAACAGGAAAGGAGAGAAAAAAAAAAAAAAAAAGCATCGTTTTACCTTCCTTTCATCATTTGAAATGACAAAATCACGGGAGCCGTGAACCAAGAGAGAGGTAATGGATTGATCCTTCTTGGCTCTCTCCTCTTCCTCTCTCAAATCATTCAGCTTTTCAGGTGTAAAGGGGTATCCATTGACACCATAGTCATTGACAACAGAAACACCCTGCTCAGTAGAAACTCTGCCAGCCTCATCAAGAATCACAAGATGTGGAATTCCCCTCACTTTGAATAAATCCTTGAGGCTTTTCCGTGTCTCCAATTCACTGTACGGAACAGCAAGCCATGGCATCTTTCCAAAGTAGCCATTAAAAGATTCTTCATCTCTATCAGATGAGATGAAAACCACTTCAAAGTCAAGCTCATTATTATTTCCAGAAATTTCTTGATAGACTTCTACCAAACTGGGCGTGAAACGAAGGCAAGGACCACACCATGACCCCGAAAAATATAACCCCACAACTTTTCCAGACAAAGAATTGACTTTAACCTAGAACACAAGAGTTATTCATCACTCTCTTTTTTCAGATACCAGAACAAACCATTAAAGCAGAGGATAAAAAATTAATCAGCCATAATCAAGAATTAAGAGGTTACAGACTTCATAAGCAGAGGATAAAAAATTAACCTGCCATAATCAAGAATTAAGAAGTTACAGACTTTATAAGCAGAAGTTATAAGGGTCAAACTATATATATATTACCTGATCGCCATTATTTCTGATGAGAAAATCTCTTCCTTCTGAAGAAAGAAGAGACACAAGATCATGAACAACAATCCCTTCACTGGTTCCAGCCATGTATTCTATCTCTTGGTTCGGCAATTCTTGCTTCTTATCTTTGATGATATTATCAAGAGGAAAGGAGCATCGTGCATATATATACAACCAATTCGTAGCTTTTACAAGTAAAATTTAACAAGAAAGATAAAACAAGGAAATTGAAGTCTTAGTCAGGAAGGAAAGACCTAAACCTTCGGAGTCAACGTCCAGGTGGCTGGTACCATTGTAAATTAGGCCTAAACTTTTGAGTTCACCTCCCAAGAATCTTAAGAAAGGGTGTATTGTTTTTATTTATTATTTTTTTCTTTTTTAAATATATATATATATATATATTTTAAATTCTAATATTTAATTATAAAAATTTTAAATTTAAGGGTGTGTTTGAATTTTCACTACATTAAAAAAAAATTATGTTTTTGAGACAAACTTTCATTCATATCAAATCTTATCTATAATTTTGCATTGAATTTTATGTTGGAAAAAGGGAGGTTAAATATATAGGTTTTATAGGTGTAATGATTGTCTGTGTAAGAAAATGTTTGTGTTTGAAAAAAGTGTGTAAGAGTAATTTTTTTAATAATATATATTTTTTAAATAAGATGGGGTCTACAAATTTATATCTGTGATTTTTGGGGGAACAAACTTATTTTGAAAAAAATAATGTCCAAATATGTAGAGTTAATAGGGAATAAAAAAAACTTCACTCAACGCTAGTTGAATGGAAATTTAAACACACCCTAAATGATCACATTTAAAAAAAAAAAAAAACATAAAATATGATTGTAAAAAAATGTAAAAATGAATCCTTACTCCCCCCAATTCCTTTACAAATTATCACTCATTTACTTAAAATTGATGCATATTTCTTATATTTAGTCTGATATTCAATTTTTCTTTTCTTTTCTTTTCTTTTTTTCCTTTTAGGGGTACCAATTCAAGTATTTTAATGTATGCTAAGAGTCAAAGGAATGGACATTAAATTATTTTTTTTATTTTTTAAAATTTAAAACATATTTACTTCTATCATATCTCGGACTCACCATCTCTTGAATTATAAGTGACCTTTCTATTTTTAACTCCTTTTGACGTTGTTAAGTGAAAGGATAGGCATCAGCACCATGAGCCATGATCAGATCTTTGGGTCTATCAACACTCTTGCCAGCTGGCCCAATTGCAACTACAATGGGTAGAAACATAACCTTGAATGTTCGCCTCAAAGATGGCAACCTCTCGCACCAAAAGGGGTTGCCAGTCATGGCATCTTGGGAAAGAATTCATCAAATGAGCTCTGATCCATGTCACTAGAGAATAGAGATAATGATCACTTCAAAAGCATTATTCTTAGCTTTGATTCCATTGTAAGTTTCGATAAGTTTTGGCAGAAGAACACGGCATGGACCACAACAGTTAGCGAAAAAATAAAGAAATATGTTATTGCCGATAAGATCAGACACTTAAATCTACAAGAAGAAACTTAAGAGATTGAGCTTCGTAAGACAATTATAACTCTATATAAAACCTAAAAAATAAATATAACTATAAATAAAACAAGAAAAAATTGATATGAAATATATGACTTTTATTGCACTTATTGGTGTGTGCCAAATGTGATTAAAATAATAGCATAAATCGAGTAGAATAAATCACATAAGGTTGTCACGTAATCAAGCACAACTATAGGC
>JAXGGT010000141.1:936292-948010 GCA_035583425.1 Marsdenia floribunda | reverse complement strand
GTCACACAATTAATTATAGTTCGGGGACCAATGTCACCAAAAGGCCATAGTTTGGGGACTATTTATGCCAATTTGCCGAAGGTAAAAAAATCATTGCCAGGATCAAAAAGTGTTGGTATGGCAAAGAAAGAAAAGTTGAAAATTAATTGGTCTCAGTACACAGCTGCAAAGGAATATATCTTTTTGCCATCAGCAGTAAGCACATAGTCCCATACATCAGAAACTAAGATGGATTTCAGAGACTGATTTCTCTTAGCTGCTTCTTCTTGATCCTCCTCAAGGTATTTTTAATCCTCTCTATCTGGGGAGAAAGGATATCCTTCTGCACCATGCATATTCTTCAATGATATCGACTCCACTATCTGTCAGAATCTTCCCATTCATCCAAGCGATCCCGTGTCACATTACATAATCAGAAAATGGAACTGCCAGCCAAGGCGCGAGTCTTGGAGAAATATTCATCAAAGGACTCCCTATCTTCATAACTACAGATGAATACAACTTCAAAGTCATTTGTTGGAAGGAGTTCATTGTGAAACTTGTATTTATTTTAAAATTATAATTAGCAAAATCAAGGGTAAATTAGTCCAAATATTAAATGAAGAAAAAACCAAAAAGACCCTTAAGTGTCAATTTCGCAAAGATGTTGAAGCAAGTTATTCTTCTTTCTTCATCTCATGCAAGAATTAGTGACAATCATAGATTTTTTTTTTTTTTTTTTTTTTTTTTTGACATAAACACAACACCAAGAATCCAAATTCAAAATCTCAAAGCCAATGGAAAACAAAATGAAAATTACTCTTTAAACTGATTCTTTGATGCCGTTACCATTGACCAAGATACTTTATATGCATGGAAGAAAGTTGTTTTAATTGATTTTGTATTTTTAATAGTTGAAAATTTGTATTTTGACATTTATATCCTTATTTGACAATTTTACCTTTACGTTTAAGTTTAAAAATTAGGTTAAATGTCATTTTAATTTTCTATTTAAATTTTTATTTTAGTGTTAACTTGATTTTATTGGATAAATTACATAAAAAATGAAAAATTTATTGACTAAAATTATAAGTTCAGAACCAACTTTATATTATGGATCAAATCGGATAATAATCCAACATTTAATTTTTAAAAAAAAAATTCAACTTTTTAACTTCTTTGTTGTAAATTTATTGAAATATACAAATATCAATAGAATAGAATAATAGTAATAATAATATAAGCAATAAAATTTAGAAAAATAAATATAAAAAAACAAGAAAGTTATTAAAATACTATATTTGTATATAAATTTCTTTTCTCTCTCTTTTCTTTCTCCTGTAACTCTTTCTTTTTCACTTCTCACTTTGTATTTTTTTCATCACTCTTTATATAGGAAACATACACTATATTATTACAAGATAGAGCTAATATAAAATAATGTCTTACATGTAGTATACTAAATGAAGATAAAGAGTTCAATTAAGACTCAATCCTTCATCTTATCTTAAGGGAGAGAAGGGTTATGGATATACACATTTAATATACATACATATTATGTATATTTTCATAACATTGTTATATTACTTACGTTTCTTCTTTAGCTAAACTAATAGAATCTCTTTCTTTTCTTTTTTTTAAATTATACAAAATTTTTCACCTTCCTGACTCGAATTTATGACTTTCGTAGATAAAATTACTCCCATAAGAACAATCACTTCTTGTTAGTAATAAAATCTTTTAAACTACAAATATTTTTATTTTATTCCAATTAGATTACTGCATTCTGAATTCTCAACTAAAATATTCAGTTCTTTTGAAGCCAGTGATTTTATTTATGTTTGCAAATGTTACGATAAAACAAACGTAGATATAAGCTTCTACCTCTCATAGAGAAACGGAATACCATTACCAAAACGCCCAAGAAATCACCGATATCTTGTTTAAATAACTTTGCTACTAGTACTACTATGAACTTCTATATCACTAACCTCAAGCTTTATAACACACATCGCCATCACAAACCCATCCTTCTTTAGGCTCCTGATCAGCATCACCACCATCAGTATCAGTATCACCTTTAGGCTCCTTGTTCTGGTCCAAAGCACACTTTGGGTGGAGATCAAAGTCGCACTCTTCACAATTGTATGACCAGATATGTCCCTCCTCATCACATCCATCACAGGTATAAATCTCACGCCTCAAGAGAGAAAGGTAATGTTCCTGATGAAGTGGATGCTTTAACTTCTCAGGCCAACCCTTTGCCATCTCCTCGTACTGTGCCTCAACCTCCTTTAGACGCTCCTCAGTGAAAGGATAGGCTTCAGCACCATGAAACATGATAAGATCTCTGGCGTCCTTTGTAACAGTCTTGCCAGTTGGCCCAATTGCAACTGCCATGGGTATGCCTACAACCTTGAAAGTTCGACACAGAGATTGCTTCCTCTCGTCACCAAATGGGATTGCCAGCCATGGCATCTTAGAAAAGAATTCATCAAATGAGGTTTGATCCCTGTCACTAGAGATGAAGATCACTTCAAAAGCATCATCTTTAGCTTTGATTTTGTTGTAAGCTTCTATAAGCTTTGGCAGAAAAGCACGGCATGGAGGGCACCAGTGAGCAGAAAAATAGAGAAGTATGTTCTTCCCAACAAGATCAGACACCGGAATCTACAAGAAGAGACTTGAGTGAGCTTGGTAAAATATTAATAGAAAGAGAACGGCATACGATGCTTTTATGCTTTCTTGACTTAGATATTCTGTTCTATAATAATCACATGAGAACCTAATGTAAACTACTTATAGCCACAAAACGAACAATTTTCTTGAAATCAAGAAGCACCTACATTTAAGAATAGAAGGTAACATTTGATCAAACCACAATTGCAATGTTATGCAATCAATGACAATCTCTGGGTACAGGATATCATACCTTGGCTCCAGATTTTCCAATTACAAAATCTTGTTCTCCTAATGTGAGCACTGACTCAAGTGTTTGGGCTTCCTGTTTTGCCTTCTCCATCTCCTCAAGCTCAACAAATCTTTCAGGTGTGAATGGAAATGCTTGGGCACCATATTCTTCTATGGCCTCTGCCACATTAGGATGAAGCGTCTTTCCATCTGGCCCAATGATGACCAAAAAGGGCAGAATACAGATCCCAAAGTATCCCATTAACTTTTGACATTGCATGTCCTTAAATGGAAGCGCATACCAAGGCATGTTCTTGAGAGCAAGATTAAACGACTCTTCATCCTCATCAAGGGGTACCATCACAATCTCAAAATTATGTCCCTTCTCTTTCAGGTTTTCATATACTTGAACAAGTTTTTGGGTAAAAGCAATAGATCCATGGAATGTGGACAATGAGAAATACAAACCTACCATCTTCCCTTCAAATTCAGTCACGGGGACCTTCGTACCAAAGTAAAAAAAAATCATTGACAGCATCAAAAGAGTTGGTATGGCTAACAAAAGAAGAAAATTAATGGGTTCGCTACACAGCAGCAAAGCAATATACCTTTTTCCCATCACCAGCAATCACATAGTCCCGTGCATGGGAAACTAAGATGGATCTGAGAGACTGGTTTCTCTTAGCTTCTTCTTCTTGATCCTCAAGGATTTCAATCCTCTCTGAGGAGAAAGGATATCCTTCTGCACCATATTCTCGAATGATCTTGACTCCACTATCTGTCAGAACCTTCCCATTTTCATCAATGATCACAAGGTGGGGTATTCCCCTAACACCAAACAATTCATCCAAGCAATCTCGTGTCTCAGAATCAGAAAATGGGACTGCCAGCCAAGGCATCTTGGCGAAATACTCATCAAAGGACTCACTATCTTCATCAGCAGAGATGAATACAACTTCAAAGTCACCTTTTGGAAGGAGTTCATTGTAAACCTCAACCAATTTTGGCGTGAAGCGGTGACAAGGGCCACACCATGATGCTGAGAAATATAAACCTACCTTTTTTCCCTTCAAATTATCCACCTTAACCTGACAAATTTTCCATTTCGATTGCAAATCAAATTAAGTAAAGACAACAAACAGAATTAATAAGCAAAAGCTATTCTCTTTCAACTCTCCATCTTTTTGCCCACTTGTTTCCCTCTATTTCCATTTTCTGATAATTTCAACAGGATGAAGTAGAAACATTAGCAACCACACTTGATTATGAACCGAGTCATCTAAAAAAGATAAGGAAACTAGAAGACACCTCAAGGCAATTAAATCAGGCTTGCATCATTCATTCTCAGAGAACTGATACCTCTTTGACTGAAATAAAATGTTCCTTAATAAATTAAGAACCCTTTTTCTTTTTTCTGTTCCAGAAAAAAACTTGCTTGCCCCCCAAATGGGACACCAAACCTATTTACTAAATTCCATGAATTCTCATAGAACCCAAAATTTCAGTAGACCCCAGGATTGCCACAATCAGATAGTACAACAAATTCCAAATAATTCTCCCCTAATTAACGAAGTCCCTGTAAGGAACTCAAATTTCAAACCATAAAGACTTGAACTTCAATAAAAGCTCAGACGCTGAAGCAGCGTCCAACGAGTAAAAAGTGTTCCAAAACTCAAACCCCCAGATAGAAAACACACGCAGAGAGGGAAAGAAATAAAAATAAATAAATAAATAAATTTGTTACATCTAAATACAAAGTAATCCCCTGCTCCGAAAATAAACCCCCCAAACCCATTAGCCACAAATAAACTAATGCAATAAAATCAGTTGAGAAAAAGGTCAGAGAATATTAAACCTGATCACCATTGTTGCGAACAACATAGTCTCTCGCAGATGATACCAGAATTGAATTAAGGTCGTGGACTTCGGCTACACCATTTTCTTCCTCAGCCATTAGCAAACAAACAAGCAAGCTAAATTCAGATAGGGGGAAAAATTTTCAAGATTGAAAAACGGATCGGTCTGATGTTGAGGAAGTAAACAAGGGATTGACCCCAATCTGAGTTTATACAGAAACAAACAAGTACTTAAAAAGACAATAGAATGTAGACTTGTAGATTGACTTTCAGCTGTTGGCGTAGAAAGAAAGAGAAGAAGATTCGAAAAAGACTAAGACGAGGATGAGTGAATTTATTCTAACATGACTCACCTTTACATTCTTAAATGTTACTACTCCTCTTTGTTTTTTGTCCTTTTCGTCCCCGAATTATTTTCGATTTATTATTAATTTAATCATTTTCTTTATTCTTTAAATTTGAACTAAAAATATTTAAATAAATTAATCTTTTAATTAATTTTAAAACGAATATAAATTAGTCTTTTAATATATATACATTCACCTATTAAAAACATAAATAAAAGTTAATATTTAAATAAATAATAAATAATGTTTTGAAATGAAAACAACACAATATATATTTTTAATAAATATCCAATTCTTGAGTTATTTATAGTTGAAATGACATATTTACCCTTTATTAAATAAAATACTAAATTTTGATTTATATATTTTATCTATTATAATATGTTAAAGGATTAATTTATTTAAATATTTTTAGTTTGATAATAAAAATAGTCAAAAAAAAAAAGATTAAATTCACTAATCAAAAATAATTTAGAAATTAAATATTTATATACATATATTTCTTTATTATAACTAATACTTATAAACTCTTGTGCCTCAAAATTAAAAAAAAAAAAAAAAAAAAAAAAAAAAAAAAAACAACAACAACAACATCTTAATCTTAAATTTTTTTATAAATTTTTATATTTAAATTTAAATTTCTAATTTAATCGAATTTGCAGATAGAAACGATTTAGGATATTTTTGGATTGGAGCTGAAAATTTGAAGAGTAAGTTGGAGACAAGTGAAAAAGTTGTCGAGTAAGTAAGGTACAAAATATTATATTTTATTTGTGTAATGATGAGTATTAGTATAAAGAATTATGTGATACTCTCATCTTCTTTCTATTTTTTTTAATATTTTTTTTCTAAGTGAACAGACATGAATAGTATTGTGTCAGATGGTGTCCAAACAAGTACACCGCATTTTTTTTAAATTTTAGTGGAAAACTGAAAAAAAGTTCAAATCCAAAAGCAACCTCAAATTTCTAAAAACTATCATCAAAATAAAGTTAGAATATCAATTTTCCGTAGAATACAAATTTAATTGTCATGTCGTAAGATTATCTGGTTGAACTGAAATGGTGAATAGATTCTAGGCTTAACCATTTTAAAATAATTAATTATCAAAAAAAAAAAAACCCCCTTTCAAAATAATTATTATATGTGTAAGTTTATTGCACAGAACAATAAAGATTTCCATAACTCAACATAAATTAATTTATGTCAATTTAAGAAGAAAGTAGAAATTTTTTTTTTTTTTTTGGTCTTAGCAATTAGAATGATATATAGGATTTTGCTATCTGAATTGGAGATCATAGACCTTTGAACCATTGGATCCAAAAATCCCAAAATGCCTCTCATACTCAGCTCCAAATTTACCATTTTCATCATCAAGCAGATCAAACAAGAAAACTTCAACTCCAATGCCAGGCCTTTTAGGCGTACCGACATTGTTCAAGGACCTTCTAAGAACATTTGCATTATAAGCTAATGCATTCTCAGAACTTGCAGCAATCCCACCTGAAGTTGGCCACCCCGTCTCTGTCACTACTATGGGGATGTCGTGAAATCCTTCCTTTTCCATTGCATACACGAATGCATCAACGGAAGCATCAAACATATTGTCATAAACCAATGAGTTCCGGTCGTAATCAACATTTGATGACCTGAACAGTACGTAGTCTAATGAAATATGCTCAGGTTCATTTATGTAAGCGAAAAATGGATATGTATTCACCATCAATGGCGATCCAGTGTTTGCTAGAAACATTAATAGTGGAATAATGACTGATTTGAAACTGGGATCAAATTCTCCAGCTGATGGAGGATAGGAACTGGGTAGTAATATTGATGCTGCTTGAGGTGACGAGATCTTGATTTTTCCCTCCAGACCTAACGTTCGAAGTGCTTGATGCAGGTTGATGATTGCCGGAACTATGAACAGGGAGTAGAAAGAATCTTCTTGGAGAATTTCATTGCCTACAGCCAGATACAGGACTTGATTTGGAGAAACGTAAGCAAAAACGTTGGACAGAAGCCAATCCAAGGAGGTGGTGACTGAGCCATTTGCTAGAGCTGGAAGAACTCTATTAGGAACACCTATGACGAGCTCTATTCCAGTGTGTGAAAATGGCTTGAGTGTGTCTGGATCTGCATTGAATAATCGGATTCTCGAGATCCCATTTGATTGAATGAGGTTTACTGCATTGTGGGGGGGTGGTTGATCCATTCCGTCGCGGCCATAGCAAACTCCAATTGGTGCAGCAGCTGCAAGAAACGTGAAATAATGTGGGAGAAGAAAGATGATGGATATGGAGATCATCAATATTGACACAAGAAACACTTGAATGGTTCTCATTCTTGGCAATGGCAGTATTGAAAGCAGAGTAAATGTATTCGGTATTAAATACAAAAGGCATTTCTGGTAAGTGAAAAGTTGGTTTTTTAAGACCGTTGGTATAAATTAGGTTTCTTATTGTTTTTTTGTTTCCTTGCTATGGTGACACAGGTTTGATTCTGGTTTGAATGTGTTCTTCGTGTTAAAGAAACGTGATAAACCCGTGGCCTTCAACGCAGACCACTGACTCATAATTCATTCGATACTTGCTTGAGCATAAAAATTAGTCAGTTTAGTCATGTTTTATTAATTTTTTATGGTTTTAATCTTTTTACTATTTTTTCTTTTCTTTTCTTTTTTTTTTTTCCTTTAATCTTTTTTGGTCCCATACAATTTTTTTTTTTTTTCTTCTTTTTGACTATTTTTGTCTTTTTAATCAATTAATATTTATTTTAATTTGATTAAACAAGTTAAAAATTATTTTTAAAAAAAGTTAAAACTTGTTATAAAGTCCTAATAATAAAAAAAAAAAAAAGTCAAAATAGATAAAAATAAATTAAAATGGTGAAAAAAATTATAACATGGAGATCAAAAACAAACAAATAAAATTAAAAAAAAAAAAAAAGAACTAATAAAAAAGGGCCTAATTTGATCACTTTTTCTGTTTGAACTAAATAATGATTATAATAGTATTCATTTTAGGTCATTATTTTTTTTATTATTATAGATAAACTCTTTCGATATTATTTTTGTCAAATCAAGGAATTATTTTTAATTTGGTAGTTACTTTAGATTTCGATTAATTTTTAATTTTAAGTCAAATTGTGTCGGGTCTTTTTTAGAGGAAAACTCTCTTTAACATCCAATTTTCTGTACAGAAAATTTATTTATTTATTTATTTTATTATTAGACCATGTATCTAAAGCTACTACTTCAACTAATTCAGATTCAGTTGAAGTTGCGCTTACAGAGTCTAACTCTTGCTCGGAGAGTATCATTATTTATTTTCTTTAATGTCAAATATATCAAACTTATATAAATATTTTAAGACCCTCCCTTAAAATAATTAAACATTTGTCTCTATTTTTTTACATAATTTATTACAAATACATTAAAAAAGATATTCACAAGATAACATTACGACAGTATTATTGAAAATATTATAAAGAAGATCACAAATGATACAAATTACGATAGCACGAAGTACAAGAAATTTTTGTGATGGGGTTTCAAAGATGCAAAAGTTTGGTGGCCAAAAAAAAAAAAAAAAAAAAAAAAAAAAACCTTGAAATTTGAACTTTTTTTATTTTTAATAATATTATTTTTTTTACTTAAATAGTGTAATCCATAAGGTAGGTTTGAGGATACAAAAGAGGTGTTTTTTTTTTTTTTTTTTTTTTTTAAATTAGTTGTTGAAACTTGAAAGTGACCAAAGGGCTGCTAAAACAACTGATAGTTCCAATTGTTTGATTCATTATTTTTGGAATATATAATCAAAGTATATGATATAACAAATTGTATTTTCTTTATCAATATGCCCGATTATATGATAAAAGCAAATTAATGGAATTAATTAATTGATAACTTTGGCCACTCACTTTAATATTTTCAATTAATTAATATCTTAGATTTTACCATTTAATTATCCTAAAACTTTGATATTTACTCATAATAGAATCTTTTTTCTGAGTTTATAATTATTTATAATGTAACTTCAAAAATCAATAATTTATATAATGAAAAATTGGACATTTTAGTTCCCATATTATTTTCGTTTGAAAGAATTGGTCCCTATTTTTTTTTTCTTCAACTTTTTTAGTCCCTAAATTAAAATTGATTGGATAAACAAGTCTTTCTTGACATATTTTTACCTATTCTTGGTGTCGAAAGTAATGTGATTTATAAGTGTGTTATTAAATAAGGGAATTCATATTCATTCAAAAAATGTATACGTACATATTATCTTATTTTCGGCACTGAAAATAAGTAAAAATATAGTCGGAAAGACTTATTATCTAATTAATTTTACTTTGGGGACTAAAAAATTAAAAGATAAAAGATAAAGACTACTTCTTTATAGTCAAAATATGACAAAAATGATGAAAAAAATAATAAATAGAGATAAAAAAGACAAATTAAAAAAAATTAAAAAAGACCAAAATGATTTTTAAAAAAAACTAATAAAAATGGGACTAATTTTATCAATTTTTTTGTTTGAACTAAATGATGATTATAATAGTATTAATTGTAGGTCAATTTTTATTTTTATTTCTTTTTTTATAGATAAACCCTATCAAGGAATTATTTTGTATTTGGTAGTTATTTTGAGCTCCGGTTAATTTCGAGTCAAACTGTGTCAGACCTTTTTTTAGAGGGAAGCTCCCTTTAACATCCATTTTTCTATACAAAAGATTTTTTTTTTTTTATTAGACCATTCGATATCTGAAGTCACTGCGTCAACTAAACTAGATTCACTTGGAGTCGCGTCTACATAGTCTAACTCTTGCTTTGGAGAAGACCTCATCTTAGCTCTTATATGGCACTCACAAAAAATGTCGAACTCCTGACCTCGCGTAACATTCACAAGGTGCTTTTCCACTTGTGTCAAGCCAATAACTTTTATACTGAAGATTCAAATTCGAGAATCAAACTCATTTACTTTTTTTTTTTTTTCCTAAGAGTATCCATCGCCGATAATAGTGATTAATTTTTTTTGCTGCGGGTGCTCTCCATTGGAAGTAAACAGCTGGTCATGAGATGTACTCTATTTCCATAGGTAAAATTCAAAATTTCAACCTCATGGTTAAAGGACGAGGTGAGCAGCTAACATGCCACACTTTAGGGTTAAACTCATTTTACATTTTTTTTTTTTGGTAGAATATGAAATATTATAAATGACGTAATAGTTTTACAACCCAAAAAAAAGTGCAAAGTCTATGAAGAACCCACTTAAACTCATTTTACTTGAATGAACATTGTTGCCTCTTTTGTTACTTGGATCATCAAAGGGTGATTGGTGTATCCTTGGAATTTTTAATGCCAGCCCAAAACTATTTGGCCTTTTACTATTACTGTCTTAAAGACAAAGACATTTCATGGACCTTAAAGCCTGAAAAATAAGGCCTTCACGCTAGCTAATGGGTAAAAGCTTGAGCCTTTATTTTTATTTATTTATTTATTTGTAATTTTTCCTCCCCTTCCCTTTGCTAAAATTTGATTATGTTATAATTTTCTCTTTTATTTAGACTTTAATGTCAAATATATCAGATCTTATATAAATTTGTTAAGACCCTCCCTTAAAATAATTAAACCTTTGTCTCTATATTTTTACATTATTTATTACAAATACATTAAAAAAGATATTCACAAGATAACATTACGACAGTATCATTGAAGATGTTACAAAGAAGATTACAAATGATATAAATTACGATAGCACGAAGTACAAGAAATTTTTGTGATGGGGTTCCAAAGATGTAAAAGTTTGGTGGCAAAAAAAAAAAAAAAAAAAAAAACCCTTTAAATTAGACCTTTTTATTATTAATAATATTATTATTTTTACTTCAATAGTGTAATCCATAAGGTAGGTTTGAGGATACAAAAGAGGTGTTTTTATTATTATTATTATTATTATTAGTGGTTGAAACTTGAAAGTGACCAAAGGGCTGCTAAAACAACTGATAATTCCAATTGTTTGATTCATTATTTTTGGAGTATAAGTATATGATATAACAAATTGTATTTTCTTTATCAATATGCCCTATTATATGATAAAAGCAAATTAATGGAACTAATTAATTGACAACTTTGGCCACTCACTTTAATATTTCCAATCAATTAATATCTTAGATTCTATCATTTAATTATCCTGAAACTCTGATATTTACTCATAATAGAATCTTTTCTCAAGTTTATAATTATTTATAATATAACTTCAAAAATCAATAATTTATATAATGAAAAATTAGACATTTTAGTCCCTATATTATTTTCATTTGAAAGAATTAGTCCTTTTTTTTTTTCTTTAACTTTGTTAGTGCTTATATTAAAACTAATTAGATATACAAATCCTTCTAAACATATTTTTACTTATTTTTGATGTCAAAAGTTATATGATTTACAAATGTGTTATTAAAAAAGAATTTTTGGCACCGAAAATACGTAAAAATATAGTCGAAATAACTTATTTATCTAATTAATTTTACTTTAGGAACTAAAATAATTAAATAAAAAAAAAATAAAAACTAATTATTTTAAACAAAAATAATATATAGAATAAAATATCTGTTTTTTTTTTCTATATATA
>JAXGGT010000141.1:893864-920835 GCA_035583425.1 Marsdenia floribunda | reverse complement strand
AATAAATAATAGTAATTTGTTAGTTCAATGTCTTAATAATTTTTAATTACTTGAATTAAGTTTTTTTTTTTTTTTTTTTTTTTTTTAAATAATTTATTATTTAATTTTAATTATTTAAATCAATTTTTTATTCAATAATTAACAAATTTTAATTAAATTTTTCATATGTGCTTAATACATTATTTTTTTTAGTAAGAAGAAAATCATTTCACTTTTGTTGATTTTTAGATCATTCAAAATTTTTAAAAGAGTCGATCTATCTCAATAATTTAAGTCTTTTAATAATTCATTAATTTTTTTAAATACTTTTCCTTAAATAAAATGAAATAACTATTTTACCTTTTAATAAAAATTATGTGCATAAACGATCAAAATTAGATTAAAAATCATTTTTAAAAAAAAATATTCAATACCTACTCAAATAATAAAAAAATTGTTCAAAACTAAACAATACATTTATTCTAAAAAAAAAAAGAAAAGTTTTTCTCTTAATAATTTTAACTTGACTAGTTTAGTTGAAATAATTAAAGATATATATATATATGTCTCAATAATGCCTTTCAATTGTAATTCTTCTTATAAAATTTAGTTTTTTTTTTTTTTTTTTTTTTGGTAATATATGAGGTATCGAACTTATATCTTTTCACATCATAAAGCGAATATTTCATACCACTAGACCAAAGGCATATAATTATATAATATGTTAGTCAAACTTTAAAAAGAAAAGGAATTGCTCTTTTTAATCTATTATTATTAGAATTCAAATCTCCTATAAAGTTGAAAGCTGATATAAGTTAAAATCCAAACATTTAAAATAAAATTCCAATATATATATATATATATTGCCATTTAGAATCAGTTTCCTTCCTGCAAATGATGTGGTGTGTGTACATTATATGTGTATATATATGGAGAGAGAGAGAGATGATGTTCAACTTCTTCCTTGGTTACAAAGAGATGCCCATTCAACTATGATGGAAACAACAATAATGGGTTGAATCTTCTATTTCCTGAACATAAGTGAACTGACAACAAGAAATTGTCAGTTCCTGATACACACACTACACGGTATATTGTCATTTCTGTCCATCTCCTGAACTAATGAACTCTTTGGAACATGTTCTGCTAAATGGTGCATTCTCAAATCAGTAAGACCATCGTTCTTATAATTCATGAATGCTCCCAGTGCTCCCAGAAACCCCTCATGCCGCAGAAACATTGCTTTTGCCTCACCTTTTGACCTGCATACACAGAAAGCACAGTGCATGCAGTGTCGTGATGAAAAATATAATATAGGGGTGAAAAGAAATGTCCTCAGGGTTGAAATTTTTTCACTGATGATATTAGAGCAAGAGATCTTGTGTTCGAAACTTGACTCAGTTCTATGTATTGTACGTGTTATTAAAACTTTGTGTTCGGTCCACACGTGAGTGAATGAGGACGTGAAAATTTACGAACTTCAAAAGATGATGCTTAGCTATGACAGGAAGTAAGCAGTCATGGGGGAAGAAAAGGAAATCTACAGCAGATTTTGATTGCTTACAGTTTTGAGGTAGAAAACTTACCAGTAATTAACTGCAACTGATATTGTGTCCATTGTATAAGCATGTTCGCGGATGAAAAATCCTCCAAATATTATTCTCTTGAGTCCGAAACGAAGAGCATTCAAATAAGCTATCTGAAGGGAGATATATAATTAGATACAATGAAAATCTTACTCTGGAAAACAAGAAATGGATGTAATTTTTTCTTACAACTACAGTTATAAAACATTTGGTTCCAAATTGAATGTCACAGTAATTTGGAATGGAGGGAGTATTTGATGACAGCTGAAACATACATCCAACACTAACACCGATAAATCCAGAATCATGTCAGTGTGCCATTTCCACCATAATTTCACAATATGCATCCAGCGAATTAGCAGGTGAATTGAAAATCCACAGAAAATCATTAAACAAAGCAAGAACCAGTTTAAAAGATGTTTCATCGTTTGAAAACTGAAAGAAAAAAGGTAAATAGAAATCTTACTTTGCTGAACAATAACCATTTTACAAATCTGAATCAGATGCATGTCTTGAAAATATAAGTGTCTGTCAGGTAAAATTGAAATGTAGGGACTGACAAAAGAGAAGTAAACAATAGATTCTTAAGAAGAAATGCTTAAACTTTCCCATGATGCAGAGAGAGTAAAACACCTTAAGAATAAAGTTGGAGGAAGCTTTGCAAAATCTGGCCTTAACTGACCTGTCCGATATTGTTTGAAATCATTCTTAAGAGGGACCGAGCCACATCTTCAGGTCTGTAGTCTTCAAGTTCTTTATTTTCAGAAATAACCTTCCCAAAACTAGAAGCAATTGCTGTGGATGAAAGTCCAATCTATAAAAAAGAGAGAGACCACAGTTATTACACAATTATTACCAAATATAAAGTGAAATTGATAGGTAAGTCCTTAAAACTTTGGAACCAACGATAATCATGTTCAACCAAAAGCACAAAATCATTTTTCTTCATGCACATCACCAACATGTTCAAAAACATTAAAGTCTTTGTGAGTTAAGAATACTTCAGAAACCTGTCTTTTCACCCACAAACCAACCTCCCTGAATTTGATGACTAATACTGCAGTTATCGGCCTAATGTGAAAGTAATTTACTGAATAACCACAGAACT
Organism: Marsdenia floribunda; assembly: GCA_035583425.1. Classification (NCBI taxonomy): domain Eukaryota; kingdom Viridiplantae; phylum Streptophyta; class Magnoliopsida; order Gentianales; family Apocynaceae; genus Marsdenia; species Marsdenia floribunda. Next base: position 918,162 of record JAXGGT010000141.1, on the reverse strand, counting down.
CGGTAACATTTATGAGTTACAGGCTCCAACTTCTGATAAATTTTTCCCGTGTAATATAGTGAAGTTTGTTATCTTTCTCACCCATATTGCATCTAAACATGACAAGTAGAAACTATAAAGTTGATTAATACCTTTGAATAATTTGTTCCGCCATAGATGTCCCCAACAAGCATATCAATCACTTTGTTGTTACCGTCATGACTCAATTCCAACAATTCGTCAAAACTAACAGAACAAAATAAATATCCTTGTCATAGAAGTTAATGGAGAACATCAGACATTTTGATTAGGGAATAAATATGCAACATATATGCAGATACATGCATGTACGTGTATATATATATATTTAGGGATTACCTTTTGCACTTGGTCAAGAGTTTCCCAAGGCCCCAGAATGTCCCACCTCCAACACTAGTTCCACTGACACGAGAAAACTTGCCATCTCCATCTACCTAGTAATGATGCAGATGTAAGATTAGGGAACTAAAAGCAAATGAGAAAAGTTTAGTTAGTTATTATCTGTGAAGAACTAAATATTTATTCTCTTAAATCCATATTATTCCATGCAATCTGAATCTAGCACACCAGTAGATTTTAATACTGTGGGAGTAGTAGATATTCTTGCATGTGTCATGCCTACTAGATCATACTTGCCAATTTAAAACTTTCAATTTGAGTACAGGTTTCTCATGTTTGATCAATGGGACCCGGGTTCCAGATAGCAATGTGTAAATATAAAACATAAATAGCCAGTCCAGCTAAGTTACTTTATCAGATATCACGAGGAGATTTGGGAGAAATATATTTCCATCCAAGAAGTATATGTTTTATTGGTATACTAGTGTCGTAGAAGCCTCCTTTGACTAGGTTATCTGCAAACAGCCCTAAAGTAAAAGATGGCATATTTCTATGCAGCTGAGGAACCCTTATGTAACTTATTTTAAGATCCTTTTTTTGGTTGTATTTTCCTTACTTCCCATTTCCTTTTCTTACCCACAGTATGTATTTTGAAAAAAGACATTTTATTGCAAAAATAAAATATATATGAAAATAAAAGAAAAGAGAAAATATATGAAGCTACCTTGATCATGCTAACGCCGGAACCAATGTTAACAAGGAGGTACGGATACAAATCATTCTGGTCAATCTGCACGTAATTCTTTTGCCCATCCATATACGTAAAAGCTTCACATTTGACTGCCTACTCAAAGGAAGAGCAAAGCTTCCGTTATGTTTGTCATCCTTATTCTCTAGGACAGAAATATTAATGAATGAATGTGATCAAATAAGATACAACAAGAGAATTTGATGCGATACACATCAATCAAACATATATAAATAGGAACCATGATGTGGATAAGCTTTATTTCATGAGCAATTTGAGCACATTCCCATGAAGAAAATACTCTGACAAAGAAAGACATGGTATATACAACATTTATCAACGAGGAAAATCTACAAGAGGTCCCAGAAAAGATGAGTCCTGGAAATGCCAGAGTTAGACAGCCATACTCATCAAATCCTGAGTGTATCTCCATCATTTCATGAATCATAGAAGAAGCATAAGAAGTAGAAGTTTAATTAGAACTCAAGTTTGGAAAAAGCAATAAGTAACACTTCAAAAGTCATCACAGAAGAAGAGAAACAAACTAATCTCACACCTTTATGGGAATTAATTGCTGAAAGAGAAAGAAAATTCTTATTGAAGTCACTAAAATTTCATGTCTAAGTTTGACATAGCATATTTTTCCAAATAGATACAAGCAAAATGTGTATATCATACAAGAACCCACCTTAAGCAGAAAGTTTGCTCCAGTAACAAGAGAATCCATTTCATCCACCTTGTCTAGAGTAACCCCAAGCTTTTCTTTAAAAAGATCCGCGAATCTAAATGCCCCACCTCCAGTTGCCTTTACAGGACAACACCTTGTTAGCACATTTTGTACATAAAAGAGTTCCATTTCTAAGAATAACATGACAGAATGCATACTTGTACTTTGTAGGTCTCTAGTATTTAAATTCATTCTCTATAATAAAGTTGACTCATACCTTTATGACATTCTTGGTATTGCTATAATCCTCATGAAGCAAACCATCTGAAATCATGTAAATTTTGTGAGATACTAGATCTTGAACTTCCAAGGTAAAGTGCTACAGCATATTACTTCGATTATCAATGCAATAGAAACTACAAATTTAAGGCATATAAAAGTTACTTTGTGAAAGTAAATGTAGCATAAGTTTCAAAACCTAAAAAAAAAAAAAAACAGGGAAAGGAAAAGAAAAAGAAAGAGTGCAGAATGAATGTTATTTAGAAACCAAAACAGAATCATAGTGAAAGGACCCTACGAAAGAAGTAGAAGTATCAGCTCTAGTTAGTTTCCTGAGACTAATTAGTCCTTTTATAAGATGCATGGAAGGTCAACAGAGAGGTCTTACTTTAATCTAAATGTTATAATCAGAGTTCTAATGCCATCCACTCCTCCATAACATATCCACACTTCTTATAACCAATGACATTGTGACTTTCCAGAAACCACCAGAAAGTATAGTCACACAATATTGCTTAAACAGAAGTACAAGCTTTACTTGCGACCTGAGTATGAACAAACCTGACTTGAATGGCAACATTATTCAGTCAACAAGCACCACTGAATTATTATGGTCTAGAGAGTCCCATTTACTACATTTCCTTAAGTTCCCCCCCCCCCCCATTTTTTTTTATTTCCTTTTAAATGTTAGCTTCTTGATTACTGTACTGGTATAATTACTTTTGGACCTAGCAAATATATGGAACACCATAATTATGATGAAAAGGCTTTATCCTACTCATCCTACAAAACATATTGAATAAAAAACCACAACAAATTTACTCAGTGAGTCTAGCAGATAAAGCACTCAGGTAATCAGGTTGAAACATATACCACAGCGTTGGAATATCTTGGAAGACAAGAACTCTATGCAGTCACTCATTTTGCTTGTTTCAAACTTCATAAATTGAAGCTTCCCGTTTAAGACACAATAGTTGTGATTCCCATTAGAAGCATCCCAACTTTGCTGTGAGGATGATGTTTCCATTGCTTCAAATGAACCACTTCTTTTGCCAGAGAAATACACCATCTTGATAAGAGATCCTTCCGATACATAAAGGAGAAATGAGTTTCAAAGTTGATAGTTCAAAAAAGGGTTATCTTTTTCAAGAACATAAGAGTCAAAATGAAAGGAAAAAATGAAAAAAGAAAGAAAGTTGGGAAGCAACAAGGGAGCTCTTGCTAATCAAAAAGTGAGCTTTAGGAATTCTTTGCTGCACAATTGAAATAAATTATAAAACTTTCTGTCCTGTTCAGATATTTCAACCAAATATTAGAAACTGGTGATGAAACAGTACACAAAGTAAATAAACTTCTGTGACATCATCGAATTAAAAACACCAAGAAATCACCTTTTCCAGAAAGAAGGAACTGTCTTAATCAATGGCTCAATTAACAAATACAACTGAGGGGAAGGAGAAAAGGTTTAATAATTAATTGGGTTTACCTCCGATATCAAGAGCAACGTGTTGAACTTGATCGGCGTTTTGCTTCAATTCACCATCAGTAAGTCCTTGTATCTCCATTTTATTGAATTTGCAACGTCTTTTTTCCTTGAAAAACCCCTTTCCTTGATCAATTCCCTCCTCCGTTTCACTTTCTTCTGAGGCTGGACATATTCCGCTCCTGCCAAAATGATCTGTAATATATATAGGTGATAGAAACAAAGAGAGAACCTGCTCTGATGCGTTGCAAAACTCATAATTCACCAAACTCCATTAAAAAAATACAATTGAAAAAGGGAAGAATAGTGAACTTGGTTTGACAAAGATGGCAACCCAACAGCATCAAATTTGGAGGCTATAAGTCTTATCCTTAAGAAATATTCCAGTAATTAGTCCCACCTTTTTGACGCCCATTTTTTTTCCCGTTGACTCTTCTAATTCCATTATTGGCATAAGAATCTTACCTCGATGACATCATCGACGTCACCGAAGAAGTTTTATTTTTTTTTGAAATAAAATAATTAATAAATATTAATTATATAATAATATTGAAAAATATCAATACATATATTTTATTTTTTTAAAAAATAAGTAAATAGATCTTCGATTTATTTTTAATATGATAAATAAATAAAAATTAGAAAAAGTATTATTATTATAAAAAAAATAAATAAAATTACACTTATCTCTATTTTTTCAAAAAATTTAAAACATTTTTGTCTCTAATATATTTCGAACTTATTAATTTTTGAATTATAAGTGAAATTGCTACCAACTGAGTTATGTCTTATCTCTATTAAAAATAAAAAATTTTTATTCCAAATAAAGAAAATTAATTAAAAGAAAAAATATTTGAATTGTTATTTTAATAAAATTTTATTTTAAAAATAATATATATATATATATATATATATATATAATAACGAATTTATTACTGAAATATATTTTGAGAAAATTATATAATCTTATATTTGAAAACCTACTCCAAAGTTCACTTTTTAAATTTAAATTGGGAAACAATATTTTTCTTTTTTAAATATTGTCCGAACAAATATAGTTTAAATCCATATGATATCTTCATGTACTCCCTCCTTTTAAAGAAGGAAAAAAATCAATTATTTTTTATTATCCTATAACAATTATTACATTTCTAAATCAATAATACATTTATTAATTTTTCAAAGTTATCCTTAACTAAATAAATATACATAATATTCAATGAATTCCTTAACATTTTTTAGGATATATGTGACATTCGTCTCATATTATAAATATGAAAGTTAAATGCTACATTATATATATGTGACTCTAGCTACTTCTAGAGTCTTAGATATCTAATAATTGATCTTGAGTTTAGGCCAACTCTAACATGATGCTAGCCTTAAGAAGGTGAATGTGATATGACGCTTTTGATTCATAGTCGCATCATAGGCTCGAATCTTGATAATATATATATATATATATTGTAACATTTTATGATTGCCATGTCATGACTTTAACTCATGACATTTTTATCATAAATAAACTAATTGAATTACACTTTGTTCTCAAAAATTTATATAATAAATTTTTAATATCTTCTTCCTTTGACAATTCACAAATGTGATCACATGACTTTTGGTCTAGTGATATGAAATATTTGTCTTTGTGCGAAAAATAAAGAATTCGATTACCGAATGTAACCTCATATATCACAAAAAAAAAGACAATTCACAAATGTGTATAATATGTTCTTTCAAATTTCACCCCCTCCCCCCTTATTTATTTATTTTACAAAGTACAAACATGTGTAAAATATATAGTAGTATGTTTCACATTTGGGGCACTATACATATTTGTATGCTTTTCCTCAAAGTTTCATGGGCTTCAGCCAAAGTTTTTGTTGTACCTCTAGAGCCAAAGTGAGGCATTCCTTTGAGTAAGAGTTAGACTTTACGAGCATAATTTGAACTGAATTTGAATTAATTGAAACAGTTGTTTCATATACCAGATGGTCTGACATAAAAGAAAAAAAAAAAGAAACTTGAAATTACATACTCTATACAAATTCAATACATTGAGATTAACTCAGAATCACAGGTACTTATTCAATCCATTAAAGAATTATAATTCACCTACTCACTTATTCCCAATTAGTAGAATTCAAACTTAGCTATGTCTATAAGAAAACAAACAGTGTTGTTGCATATCTGTTGGCCAAGCAAGATTGTTGAAATATTATTTAATCTGCAGTGGAATAAAAGCTTAATGACTTTTGGCCTTGAACTTGTGAAATTAATATTGAGTGATAATTACTTTTTTTTTATTTATTCAAATAATAATAATAAAAAAACAATATGTCTTTTACTTAAAACAATTAAAATATTTTTTAAATTTTATTTTTTAAAAAATAAAAATAATTAACAAATATACTATTAATTTTCTAACTTGATAAATAATAATAATAATAATTAAAAAAAAAAACCTGATTTATTTTCAATGTGAAAAAAAAAGGAAGAAGGAGAAATTGATATGAGAGAAAATGCTATAAGTGTTTGGATCAACTTGACATGTAATAAACTATACTTGCAAATAACAACAGTCCTATAAAGGATTTTTTCTTTTTCTTTTCTTCTTTTTTTTTTTTTTTTTTAATTTACTAGTTTTCGGTGTATAATGAGTAAGTGCATTTAGTCATTCTTTTCACCAAATGAATTTTGACTCATCAAAATAAAGAATTTTGTGAAAACGGAGACCAAATATAGTTGCTTATATTGGAGATTTATTAAAAAAAAAAAAAAAAACTAATCGCTCCAATGATTGAAACTAAATCAACATATTTACTTATTTTTTAAAAAATATATATCATATTTTAAACTAGAAAATTTCAACTCCCAAATTCTTGGAGTAGATTTTTGTTTTTTTCTTTCTAATTTTTCTCCAAAATAATTGGCCTAATGCAGCTATAAAATTTTTAGATTTATATGTTATGTTATCAGTACTTATTGATTTATTTTAAAATTCTTATAATTTTTAACAGGGAAAATAGCCGGTTGAGTCCTAATATTATTTTTGAACAGCCGGTTTAGTTCCTAAACCCTTTTTTTAGCCAAATGTCATCCTCAATCTATTTTTGACTTTCTAATTAGGTCCCCCATCAACTAAAAAAAAAAAAAAAAAAAAGTTACAGGCAAAAAAAAGGAAAATAGTCGGTTCAGTCTCAAAACTATTTTTGAGTGGTCGGTTTAGTTCTTATACTTTTTTTAGCTCAATCAATTTTTAAACTTCCAATAATTAATGTTTATATTACATGTAATTTTTTTTTTTAAATTTTTCATACCATAATAAATATTATGAAAAATTTCTCTCTTTATTTCACCAATTAATTATTTTGTTATATATTATGTTTTTTTTTTTTTGATAAATTATTTTGTTCTATATTCATTTATTGATAACTTAGACATATGAAAAAATAATTAATTGATAGAATAAAAAGAAAAAATTTCAATAATATTTATTATGGTGCCAAAAAAAATTTAAAAAATTATATGTAATATAAACATTAATTATTATATATCTTAATTATATTGATAATTGATTTTATAATATTAATAAATTTAAAAATATTTTCAACATATTAAAAAAAAATCACATTATATTCTTTACATTAAAAAAAAAAATTACTTGTAACTTGTTTGAGAACCTATTGAGAGACTATATTGGAAGTTTAAAAATTGATTGAAAATATAATAGAGCTAAAAAAAAAAAAAGTCTAGGGTCTAAATTGGCTGCTCAAAATAGTTTTGGGACTGATTCAGCTATTTCTCAAAAAAAAAAATTACCTGCAACCTGCTAAAGGACTACATTGAAAGTTTAAAAATTGATTAAGGACTGAATTTAGATAAAAAAAAAGTTTAGTGACTGAATCGACTGTTCGAAAATAATATTGGGACTGAACTGGCTATTTCCCTTTTTAATATTTGAGTAGAAATTTGTTTTATTTAAAGTAGGTAATTGAATCAATTAATAATATTTTAATTTTTTTTTAGAAAAAAATTATAAAAATTATACGAGTTTAAAAAAATTAAAAACTATCATTAGGATCTATCTACTATACCACATAAAAAAACTTTCAGGTTAAAATTTGATAACTTGCCTTTATAAAATTAGAGGACTTAAATTGTAATTAATAAAAAGTTCAAGGACCATAAATGCTAATGAATCGTTTGAAAAAGCAGTAGAAAAAGTTTGGGATTGGCGCGGGATACTGGCAACTGAAGCGTGAGACTCAGAGCTCACCAGTCACCATTTCTTTCTCCGATTCAAGCAAAAACTTAAGCGCGCAACGATGGCGATGGAGGTTTCCTCTATTCCAGATCTATGCAATCACGTCAGTTACATCTGTTTCTGAAATTTCTCTTCATAGTTTCGTCTGTTCTCTTACTCGATTACAACTTTTATCATTTTAATTTGTCAATCTTTTTTTTTTTTTTTTTAAAAATTTTCTTTTCCAGTTAATTTTCTGCGCGGTTCAACGATGCCGTATCTCGGATGAGCTCTGCAGATTATCTGTTATTCTTAAGTCCTGTTCAGAAGTCGATCCTCCTCTTGTTGAAATCTCAGGCATCAATCTCATTTTCTTTCACTTTTATGTGTGTGTGTATATATATATAAACTTTTTATGTACGTGGTGAGCAACTAAGTATTCGCGTTTTTTCCTTTTGTTTTGTTTCTTCATCAAAGGTTTGAGATAATTCCTCAAGTTCATTCGATTTTGTGAATTTCGCTTTATTTTTTTAGTTTTTCGGGATTATGTTTTCATATTTGAATTTAAAGCTTCTAATATGCAAATGACTCCAGACTAAATTGTTAGGAGTTGGCATTGGAGTTTAAAGGTTTGATAATATAGTCATTCAGGAGAACAATGACCAACTCTATGTGTATGAAAAGGTTGACGTTAGAATTTATTTGTTTATATATCTTAAAATTTTTTATTTAATATTTCATGATGAACAGTTTCTGATACTGGCTCTGGAAGCAACCTGGAAGAATTTGAAAGTCTAAAATGTTCTAGAAATCCCCTTTTTGCCAGTAAATGGGGTGAGTTATTGAAGATCGCATATCTTTCATTTTTTGAAATATTACTTTTATCCAGAATAATAGATGCATTAAGCGGCAGCTTGTTCTCTAATATGTAATTTTCTAGCTTTACATTTCCAAATGGACATAACATTTTTCAAGTTGCTTCTTAAGTAATTCCCTTCACCGCCTTACAAATCCACTTTTCTCATTGCAGATGGAGTAGTTTACATTAAGACCACCTGTAAGTTCCATTGGTGACTGTTTGCGTTTACTATATTGAGCCATTTGCTTGCCTAAGTGATCATATGACTCCGTTTCTAATTTCATGAAAGGTGCAAATTTTGAGGAAAAAATCTATCGTGTTGTAAAAGTATTTTGTAACATGACTTTCATGGATTTTTATATTTATGCATTTTCTGTTGGCATTGCCTAAGTGAAATCGATTCAGATCATTCGTCAAACGTCTTGTGATCTTTCCTCTTAGTTCTGATTTCTGACGTAGAAGAACTGTAGTTGTTTATCATTTTGATTGGGAGGGGTTTTTAAGGTTGCTTCTCAACAAGCTTATGATTCTCATTATCATACCCCCAAGAAAACTTAACCCCACTCAGGTGCTCTACACAAGTTATCAACTATGTTAAATCGTTCTGAGGATCTCCTGTAAGTTGATTACTGGGGAAATATGTTAGATTTGTCACTCAAGGCAAGTTTCTATATGCATGTAAACGTTTCATGGTCATCCTCTTAATTTGCATTGATCATCAAAGGGATGTAGCGATTTTGATTGGAAATTAAATTCAGAATGGCTTTCTAACTTCAACTCAAAGTAACAAGCTTTTTTCCCACCTAGTTTTATTCTGAAAAAATATTCTTTCTCCTATCCAATGCCTGTAATTCTGCAGTCATTTCTGATAACGAGATAAATCACTTCTGCCTAAACTCAAAAGAAACAGAATTGTCAAGAAAGTTATTGAAGTTACCCTCAATCGTGAAACATGGTGTTGAATTCAGGTATGTTTTCTGTTACTTTAATTGTTTATTGTCTCATTTACTTGAAAGTATTTTTTACTTTTTTTTTTTTTTTTTTTTTTCTTGTTTTGTCCTTCTAATTCCCAGTGGGACCGAAGCTTCATTTTCAACGGCTGTCAGCATTGATGACCTACTGTTGCACATTACAGCATTTCTCAAAAAGGTTGTTTCTTCATTTCAAGTGATAATCAAAACACAGCTCATTGAAAATTCCCTTTTGGTCGAAAAAAAACAACAGCTCATAGTTTTACATGCATCGATTAACTGAGTTTTTTTTTTATATCTTTACCAGTTATTTATTCAATTTTTTTATGATTTTTGTTCTGCAGATGTGTATTTTGAAGATTCCTGTAAGTTCAACTGTCTTCTCTGTTTTATCTACTACTTGTTTTTCAGAAAACAATTACAATTTCGGCTCATGTCTGACCACAGTAATCGGGTTTCTTTAGCATGTTGACATTTTTAGTTATAGTGTTATAGCATAGGAAAAAAGTATCCTTGTTCACCGTAACTAACCTTGTCTATCATTCTCGTGTACATATCTAATCTGATTCCAAATTCTGCAGCCTAAGATGAAATAGAAACTTAAGGTACCATTTGAGATTTTTTTTTTTGTGAGTTTCAGTCGAGGGTTTCTCGTGCAAGATAAATCAATCAGCTCAAGATTCTTCACATCTCTATTCCTAGTAGTTATAATATCGACTTCTGCAGCTTCAGTGAGCAATCAATCAACCTCAAAATTGACTATCATGATCTTGAAACTCCCGTTCATATATGCTTGCTTATTTGTGATGTTCTGTACTAAAATTCATAGACTAAACTCAGCTAGGAGACTTTAGTTTGTTGAAATTTGTGGAGCCTTGATCACTGCAGTCTCTGATTGTGGAGTACTTCTGGCCCCGGAGTCCTGCTTATCAAGTTAAATTAGACGTGTAAAGCTACCCCTCGAAAGTACATAACGTTATTTAACGTGGGACATGAAAATTCAATCATGATACTTATATCTTTGGTAGAATAATAACTTACAATGCTTTTCAGTTGTTCCTGCTCTTACTCTCTTGCAGTGGCATTTGAAATATCTGCTATTTCAAGTTCGCAGATTGCCTGTACTCTAGGATCTAGCCAAGGCTGTTGCAGCTAACTTCTTATTTTGGTGATTACACCTCAGAAAATTGCGGTTGAACTATTGGTGAAAAATCATGAGGTGCCTGGAGTACAAGGAAACTGTATACTTGCAGTTGACTGCAGCCATTTACCTTCTTCAGCAACAAACATTGAACACCTGAAGTCAGGGCTTGAAGAGTATGCTCTTAAGCATGGAAACAGAGTACATGAAGCGTGCAACTTGTGCTTCTCAATTAAGTTAGTCTTGAATTTCCATTTATGGCATGGTTGCATTTCTCCTCGTTTCTTGCCAAATAATGAAATGCATGGTGGCCATAATTCTGAATTTTTCATTTTAAAAACTTAAGAGATATGTTCTTAATTAAAAGGTTGGATAGAATCCTCTGATTCTTGTATATTATAGTTAATTAGGGTTACTATTTACCTGATAACGACAAAATTGTCTTTTGTCTCAGTGGTTATCTATTGATATCTAGAAGTAGTACTGTAATGAACTTTTCACAAGATTCCTATTACGCTTTAACCGTTCTTTTCTTACTACTGTCAGTTCTTGCAAATAACTTCTGCTGTGTTTTCATTTCTAGTTATCCACTTGTCATCATGACCCATCTAGTTTCAAATTCTGAGTAAACATGCTCTGAACTTCAATGTTCAAAGGTTTGGACCTCTGGGGAATGAATAGATTTCCTCTATAAACACTGTATTTCTACGTGGATGCAATGATTTTCTGTGCCTATGTCTGGCGTATGTTTCTTTTGACACTTCGAACAGATTGAATCATAAAATGGAAGCAAGACTTGCTTTATGTATATTTGAAAGTTAACTCTTTACCTGGTTGTGTGACGTGGTAATTTCTTGGTTGGTTATTTGGAGAGTCCTAATTCACATGGAATCAAGCTAATAAGAATTAAGCAGTTTAATTTTCATTTATTATTCATACATGGAACTCAGTTTTGGTATGCCCGTGTATGTACTTTTATCTGATTTAGGGAACATCTGAAGGTCGGCACCGGTTGGGCAAGTAGATCAGGAACACTTCGAGGTAATGTGCAAATGATGGAAGCAGTGGTTGTTATTAGTGAAACGTCAGAGAAGTCCATTCCATCATGTTACAGGCCGTGTGGTTCCATGACAGAGGTTCAAGTTCTACTTCCTGTCTGAATAGATGCCAAAATCTGAAGGCACAAATACATTATGATGGTGGTCTTATTTTGTCTCTTCTGGTTACCAGTGCATCTTTGATGTGCTTAACAGAAGTAAAGATCTGAAAAGGAAAAATCTAAAATATAGATGGAACCGATTCTTTTTATTGACTGATGTGATTTTAATTGCATTCTTCAGGTCTTATTTTTCAAGGATTTCACACCTTTTTTAATCACACATTCTTCATCGGATGCACTGGCGAGCATCAAATGGAAAGATTATGGGCTTTCTCTTAAAAATATTTCTAATCAAGAGGGTTATATCTTTCTGGAATGGGATAGACTGCCACCATCTGTTCACATTGATGTTGTCCTTCATTCTTATAATGAACAATATCCTCTCTAAACAGCTATCCTCTTAACTATTGAGTAGAACCTCTTCTTCACTTTTTGGAAAATATGTGGAATTGATGTGCCTATTTCTTAACTTGTTAGAAAGGCTGTGATTGTGCCTGGTGCTGGAAACAGCCAGGTGGACCGAACGCTAACAAAAAAAGCTGTAAATCAGGCATTCAGTGAATTGAAAAAAAAGAATGATGGGGCTCTTTTGAGTGCTCATGCACTAAAGGTATGTTCTAATGCTACTTCCCTTTATCCCAATTTTTGTGCAATACCAGTGTCTGAACTGTTAAAGGTCCTTCATTTTAATTCTTTTAGTGATTTTGTTTGACCAAATATGTTTTCTATGCGCTTCACATACGGGCAAATTAAAATAAACGGGCCATGCCAGTTACAAGGGTATACACACAATATATCACATATTTATTTACTGCTATATGATGATGAAGAAATGGTCAAATACTTTAAGTGATAGGGTTCATCATTCCTAAATATGATAAGTAACTTAAACTAAATACAAAGATACAAAGGAAATCAATATTATGTTTTTTCTTCACCATATATAGAGTATTAAAAGCTGTTTGACTTGCCCCAAGAAGCTTCCCATCTAGGTAGAACTTGGGATGGTAAATTATGTCTACCAATGTTCTAAAGAGAAAAATTAATTGTGTCTACCGAGAATGATTACCTAGATTATGCCTGGGAATATTTTTTGTGGAATCCTGCATCTGTTTATAGACTGCTGAATTCTGCAATTTCCATTCAGATAATGATGAATTAATCTTCAAATTTCTTTTCCATGCAAGAAAGAAAAATTCTCCTCCTTAAGAATCCAAATAGAGTAGTCAAGTGGTTTTCCACTTTGCCTCCTATTGTGCAACTTTATGTTGATAACTTTACTAGGATTTTAACTGTCTTATATGATTTTTTGTTGAAATTCTCTAAATGGTTGTAGCTGAACTTCAAGTTTTTGTTTTCCTGCAGATCCAAGACTATGCTCCTGATCTTGCCAAAACTATAGCTGGTCTGATCTTGTCTTCTAGTGACCTGAACTTCAAACAAGAATGTTTCTCTCTACTTGCCCTACAGTTTCAGAACGTTGACAGGCATACTGTTGAAGATTGCATAAAGGATAGGATAGTCTCTGCTATAAGCATAAATGACAGAAAGCCAAAGAGAAGTAGGGAAACCAAGACCCTTCTTTTTGAAGATTGCTGCTTGCAGTCGGACTTCCCCGATAGGGAATATGAAGAAGGTGATGAAGTGCTTAGCTCTCTTGACTTATAGTATTTATCAAATGTTTCAGGTCCCCAAATAATATAGCTGATGGTTGTCAAAACATACCTCCGAGTTAATGTAGAAGAATTTGTGGAAAAAATTTACTATTTCTGTAAATTGTTTTTACCTTAACTGAAATTACATTGAACAGATGTCATAAGTTTTCAAATGAAGCCTCTTTGCTTGAGAAGAAAGACTAATAACATACGTTTTTCAGTCTTGAATACCTGGCTTCAACTTTTTCCATTATTTCTTGCTTTCTGTGGAAGGAAAAAATATTAATCAGAAGCTGGAACCATTAGGAAAACATGGTAAGCCAATGCACTGAATGGTATTAATTTACTCATAACATAATTAGAGATATATTATTTGTTATTTCAGAGAGTAGGTTTTGGCACACAAATTGAAAGAAAGTGATACTTTTAGATTTTCATTTTTATTTATTTATTTTAAACTTTTCATTCATAAATTAACCTGTCAAAGATATATATATATATTATAAATTCAGCTCCCTAATGCTTAAATTTTTAGATTAGGTTAGCGATAAAAAATAATAAATATGATTGACTTTGGCCCGTATGCAAGAAGCCTTATTAATTAAGTTTCCTCTCCATTCTGTTTAATGACTTTATAACTCTTGACCATGTTCATGTAAATATATATGCATGAAAAATAAATCGAAGTTTATTATAAGTACATGCATATATTTATATATATAGGGTATTTATTCCATCACTTTTGACGGGATGATTTTATCATCCATGGGAATATTAATTAATGGAAAAAGAATTCCCACACATGCATGCCATGGCTGTATATATGTAGATATATATAGATATACTAACATTCCAGATGCGAAGCTTGGAGTAGTTGATAACATAGCTGCTAACTGAATCTGGTTCTCCGGCGGGTAAATGGGCTCGATTTCATGAACAATGCAACCTTGTGACCTCAAAATCTGATGGTGCTCCTCAGGAACGTTGGGCAAGACTGCAACCACAAGAGGGTAATCACTCTTCACCTTCCTGAGACCCTTTGCTAGTCCAACCACTCCTTTCACATAATCACCATTACCAGCTTAGAATGTTACGTAGGCGATCTCTTTGATGATGAGGTTGATGACACTTTACGTCCACAGGTGCCATTTCTTTCTTTTCCCTGTTAAAAAATATCTTTTGTTTTCTTAAATTAATAATGGAGTGATCTGGGATTTGGTTGTATCTGATATGAGAGGAATGGTGGGAAATAGTAATTGAGTAACCAAACCTAGTACTTATGCCTTAGTTCCTGAGTTCTTCAATGGCAGTCCTATTCCTCAGCTGACTTGTATATATAGTACCCCCTCCAAATGTGGAAGACATAAATTCAGGAGAGATGAAGTGAAATGAAATGAAATGAAAATTCAAAAAGGAAAATAATAATAATAATAATAAAGATTTCATTGTCATTTTTCAATTTATTTATTTGTAGTGAAATAATTTTGATATAATTAATGTCATCATATATATGGTCTACCTTTCTTCACATTAGCCTTATCATGTGGAGAGAATTAAGGGCTTGGATTTATTTTGGATTGCTGAGGCTTACCAAAAACATTGAGCATTTTTAACTTTTTAATTACTTATATTTATATTTATGGTTCAAATCCACAATAAGATGAGAAGCAGTAAAGGTTGGTGGATGTCCTTATCTTTGGAATATACCAGGAATACAAAAAAGGTTGGCATCCTCGTGGAAATCTAAGTATATTAATTAATGGTTCCCGATAAACTTAAGGCAAATTAACTAATTTAATGAGTTAAAAAAATATTATTTAATTTAATTCTTAAATTATATCTTTAAATTTAAATTTTAGTTAATAAAATTTCTCTTTTATTATAATTTATCCATTAAAATTCTTATAATTATAACTTATTCATTTATGTCATTTCAGTGTTAAAAGAAATTTTAATGAATAAGTTATAGTGAAATATGAATTTTATTAGTTATAATTTGCATAAAAAATAAGAAGATGAATTTTAATTTTTTTTTTTAATGATTATTGTATAGAAAATGTGACAATACTTTAATATTATTATTATTATTTGTTCCTTCCATAAATATTGGTCAAAAAGAGAAAGCCACTTTGGAGTAGTGACTGAGATCATAGTAACTAAACGTGAAAGAAAAGGAGGAAAAAGACAAAAAGACTGCTTCTTTATTGAAAAATGAAAAAGAAGGTAAAGCATAGGGTTTCAAAAGTTATTCCAGAATATGAATATTCAACAATCACTGAAAGCCATCTTTTTTCGAGAACCTGCAATCATCTAAGTTCATGTATACATAATTAACTTTTTTTTTTTTTTTTTATCTTTATTAATTAAAGTTTTGAAACTTGAAAGAAATATGAATTAATAGAAAAAGTAAACATACCTCTAAAATGATAAAAAAATTTACTTTCCTTTACATTCTTGCCAGCAAGAGGTTGTGTAGATTTATGCTGACCTGTATCAGGAAAGAAGTCTCTGCTGGATTTTCCAACATTGCTACTGTCTTGCTAGACAGTTTACAAGTAGTCATAGCGTAGGCTGGCGCAGCCAAGGTAAGCGTTATATCAGCAGTATTCTGGCTGCCCGTGAGAGAAATCTTCTCTTCCATGCACCCAGCTTCCTATGCACTTTGTCGATGATGTACTGAAATCGTTGACTCTTTAATCTACTATGGATTAAAGGCATGCCAAGATATAGTCCCAAATCTGAAGTGGCAGGAATACCAAAGTTGGTTACAATGGTAAGGCTATGTGAGATGTTTGGAGAAAATCAAACTTTACCCGTTAACCCAATTTCAAGCGAAACTGTTTGAGAATTTTGTCCATTATCATTGCTTGCTTAACCGATGCCTCCGCAAAAAATAGGAGGTCATGGACAAAGAAGAGGTGGGACTCATGGGAGACTTGGGGACCCCAACTCTAGCTGCCTTGCATGTCTTCCATTGTTTTTTCTCCACGGCAGTTCCCGTGACTCGAGACTTCCCGTCTCATGAAACTATGAAAAGTTATGAAGTGACTTCAGCAGCACCGTACCCAACACCGTGTTCCGAAATGAGTACTATTGGTGTGGTTGAATGAATTCAGTGATAGACTAACGAATTTGTCAAGTAGAAACCACAAAAAGGATATCGCAAATCAACTCGATAATTTAGGCTTACACATAAATTTAGTAATTTTTTTTTTTTTCTTTTGCTCCTCTTTTTTAAGTGTTTGTTTCTATGATGATCCCGGACAACAATGATCGCCATCTTATTTGTGTGTTGCAACATTGAGAACTACTTCCTCCCTCCCACAGAAATAATTGTTCACGAAGAAAACGATTCGCAAATATGTGTTTGGGCACATATCATTTATGTACTGTTTAAACTTAATGTTAAACTAAATGGACAGTATCAACGAAAATCAACCTTTACAAAACACAAACTCAAGTACCGTTCAAACTCAAACAATAAACCAAACAACATCTAAAAGCTCAGTTTGGCTCAATTAGGCAAACTCACATCTCTACTGCCATTTCAATAATCTTATATCAATAATCAAGGAACAAAATGGACTCGCATCCAAAAGAATACAAGTATTAAGCCGTAACAAACCAAGGCGAAAGAAACAATTTACTGTTTACAGTTCTATCAGCAAAAAAAAAAAAAAAAAACTTTGTCCACAGGTTCATACCTCTTGGCATTGTATTTAAAACCTAGACAAAAACACTTGCTATTACATAAAACCGAGCACTCTAATACTATTAAACAGTCAAAAGATATGACTTAAAGATTGAAATTCATAACACCATTACGGAAAAAGACTAGATAAAAAGCCGCCTGCATCCAGTATCAACCCATGAACATATTTTCTGTGTTGCTTTATGCCTGCCATAGATAGTAAAAATCAGAGTCAGGAAATCAAAAGAGAATAATCTATCTTAGAATAACTGCTTTGCATAAAAGCAAGATTCTGATTCTGAGAATATCATATACGTGCCTTATTGGCAATGTTGTTAGAAAGCCAATCCAGTCCCTCATAGAGTCCCTCACCAGAAGTGGCACAGGTGCTCTGGATGTACCTGCAAATACAAACAGCAATCCATTATCAGTGTATGTAGAGGTTAGTAAAACAATCACAACAGGAAAATGCCCAAACTGTATACCAATGGCGCTGCCTGAGGGAGTGCAGACCAAGCTTATCAGTTATTTCAGCAGCATTCATTGCATTAGGAAGATCTTGCTTGTTGGCAAATACAAGCAACACAGCTTCACGCAGCTCATCCTGAAAAATGTTATCAACAAATTCAAGTTCTAGCATCTGATTTTTATATATAATATACTTTCTACAAAATTCATAATCTAATGATGCTGTCTCAAAGTAGAAGCTCATAATTGTTTAGAAAGTTAGTTTATATAAAAATTCAGCTCAAATTTTAAATAGCCATTCCAACATGAGAAGCCCTTGCTTTTGCCAAACAAAAATGAGCATTTGAGTTCCCAAGAAAGGAAAACAGAAAGAAATTGAAATTCTGTGTGTTGCATCTTAATATGTGATAGAGAATAGACCAATCATTTACAAAATAATAGACAATTAGCAAAGACATCAATATAAAATCCTTCCAAGGGGTCAGTACCTCATTCAACATCCTATGCAACTCATCCCTTGCCTCCACAACACGGTCTCTGTCATTGCTATCCACCACAAAGATAAGACCTTGTGTGTTTTGGAAGTAGTGCCTCCACAAGGGACGGATCTGTCAAAAACCAATAAATTAAAAAAATAAAAAATAAAAACTTCATATGTGATTTTAAGGGGAGAAGAAGATGTTGAAAAGAAGAAACACCATAAAACAAGCATTCCAATCGAAAAACAGGAATAAGCAGCATACACATAAACAAATGGGTGCTAATTATCAAAAACCATCAAAGACAAACAAAGTAGAATTGATATCAAAGCAAATACCTTGTCTTGACCACCAACATCCCAAACAGTGAAGCTAATGTTCTTATATTCAACGGTCTCAACATTAAAACCTGCAAATCATCCATAATTAGTAGAACTTCACTTTCTTGACCAAGGAACAACCTATGTTTAACTTTAGAAGAGCAGTTGACAAGGTCTTGCAGCCAGGACAAATAAAGTTTAAAACAAGAGACCTCAAATCGGCAGTATAGATAGGAGCAGAAAGGGGGAAAAAAAAAAATCAACACAGATATGAAATGTTGGTATTAGGTAAGGAAAAAAAAAAAAACTTTATTTCTGAAAAATAGAAACATTATCCATCAAGTTAATATCAATATAAATCACCTCATGAAATAATATAAAGCCATGCAAAATAAAGAGATGACCCAAAATATTAACTAAAGCTGAAAAATGCCAAGGATATCAGCCGTATCATCATCCCATGAGACACTATGACTACTAATTCAACTACATTTTCCTTCTGGTGCTTGTGCCAATCTTTATATGCGGACAGCTCAGCTACTTCTAATGTGCATAGGAGTATGTTAATAATGTAAAAGGTTGCACCCTGAACTGTCACCACATTAATCATCATTCTAGCACCACAAGGTAAACAGAATGCAAAGAACAATGTAATATAGTGCCAATGCCTCCATAAAATTCCATCTTCAATTGAATGGAGTGGGCAATGGTAGTTAGGAAGTGTTCAAAACTGTAAAATATCAATAATTTTTGCAATACAGGGTTTGAAGAAACCTATGGTGTTTCCAAAAGAAAAATTGATTTCAAATAGTCTTCCATTAGGCTCTGGCTTGTCAAACAATATTATTCACTCTTTCAGTATGTTGTTGTTTGGTTTATATGGAAGTGAAGGTCGATAGTTGATGCCACCTAAACTCAATAGACTATTAGATCAATGAAACAACTTGTATCCCCTGCTAATGAACACGTGAGTACCAGCTACTCTGAGCAGGACTGCACTTGATGTCATTGAACTATTTGTCAGTCCTAGATAGATTGTTCAACGTCAAAATACTTAGATGATAATCATAACAAGAATCTCAATTACCAAACTAAAGTGCATGTTCTAGCTTTGATGATTGACAATATCTAAACAAGAGACATAAGAATGATCAGTTAAAAAAAAAAAAAATCACAGGAATCATTAAGCAAGCAAGATCACAAAAGGGTTATTATAGTAGGGCTGTCAAATCTCATACCAATTGTGGGAATTGTGGTCACTATCTCTCCAAGCTTGAGCTTGTACAAAATGGTGGTCTTACCAGCTGCATCAAGACCTACCATCAAAATGCGCATCTCCTTCTTGGCAAAGAGGCGGCTAAATAGCTTTGTGAACGTCAATCCCATATTGCTTTCTTATGGATGATCCCTGAACACGTGTACCCAAAAAAAAAAAAAAAAAATTCGTTAACAGGTGATATAGATATGGTAGTAGTTTGTTTTCCAAGGCGTGCATACACAAATAAATGAGAAAGAAAAGCAACTAAAAAGGAAACTACGGCAGCTCATAAACGCTATTAGATCAATTGAGATCTACGAACAACTCCATTCATTTATTTATCATAGCATCAAACAGGTAATGCAGGAACCATTAACAGAATCGCAAACAATTAAGCACCTATATAACAGAACACTCCATAAACCACAGATCGAAACTTGTTTCTCCATAATATCATCAGATCAGGTCATATCAAATCAAAATACAGACAAATTTCAACATAAAATGATCTAAGACGATACTCTACAACTCAAATCAAATCGAATTCAGCTATGACGCCATAAATTTCAACAAAAATAATTTAAAAAGACAAAATTTGAGTAAATTTAAACGAAATCGAGATAACACATGCATCATCCAACGAATCAACGTCATATCAAGACATACAAGCATTGAAGATAAACGTTTCAACAACAAAATGGACACAAAAGTTCCTTAGCAAACACACACGCAAATCCAATCCGCCGATTCATGTGGAGAAAGAACAGAAAAATTCAAAAAACAAAAGAGAGAGAGAGAGAGAGATTTGTTTTACCTGAGATGGCCTACGAGAGAGGGATCGGAGAATGAAGAAGAGAGAATGAAGGAAAACAAAGCCTGAGAGCAACGCGTTATAGGTATAAAATGAGGTGAGGTGATAAATAAAAGGGCAGAAGAGATGGGGCATTTAAATAGGGGGAAATCATTGAATTATTAAATTGACATTGTGTTTTGGGAAGAATTACGGTGTTGCCACTGAATTAAGTGGCAGTTGGGTTGTCTACCGTTGGATTTCTTTTGTCAAGTTGTTCCAGTGCAAGTGGATGCTCTGGCACGTCGGATTCTAGGGAGAGCTTAAAAAGAAGGCAATGTTAGAATATCCCTACAACTGCTTCCCTCAGAATAAATATTACTCCTCTGAATTTTACTATTACTATTATTATTTAACTTGTGAGTGTTCAAATTATTTAAATGTTTAAAAATATTAAGGAAAATTTTCAACTTTAATCCTATAACTATTTATATTTTCTGAACTTGGTCATAAATCTTTAAAAATACATAACTAGATCCTATAACTATTTTCAAATTCTGAAGTAGGTCCTACCGGCCAAAATCCTCTCATTTTCCAGCACTTCCAATCACGTGAGATACACATGCCCTCTTTTTTAGGGCATTTTCGGTAATCTCTTCCATCCCTCCCAAAAAAAAAAAAAAAAATAAAAATTATAAACTAACTCCCCAACACTGAAATTTTTTCTTTTTTCTCTTCTTCACTTCACTATAATGGAGATTTAGTTTATAATTTTTTTTTTTGAGGGATGGAAGAGATTACCAAAAATGCCTTTAAAAAAGAGGGCATGTGTATCTAATGTGATTGGGAGTGCCGAAAAAGGAGAGAATTTTGGCCGGAAGGACCTACTTCAGAATTTGAAAATAATTATAGGATCTAATTAGGTATTTTTAAAGATTTAGGAGCAAGTTCGGGAAACGTAAATAGTTACAGGACTAAAATCGAGAATTTTCCAAATATTAATTGTAATTAATTAAAATGTAAATATTATTTTAAATTTTTTTAAAAATTATTTAATAAGACAAGTTAAAAATAATATAATAATCTATCAATAACTATTCAAGAATAATTAGTTATTTTTATTTTTATTTTTTTTGAAATTTGAGGCAATTTTGTCTCTGTCGTGTCTTGAACTCATGACCACTCGAATTATAAATAAGATTGTTACCGACTGAACTACACATTCTTCATAATAATTAGTTAATTTAATCCTTTAATTTTTATATTTTAATTAATTAGATTTTTTTAAGTCAAATTATAAATTAAGTTATACAGTTTATCGAGTATATTTTTTATTAAAAAAATTTAATATATATATATATATATATAAATTAAGAAATCTTGTTGGTTAAAAAAATTAAAAATTAAAAAATATATATATAAAGAATAAATAAAGAATTTGGAGATCCGAGGTCTCACAAAAGAAGGGACCCAGTAGCTGTGAGAAAGAGGTTGCAAACTTTGTTTTTTTTTTTTTTTTTTTTTTTTAAATATTTCGCACTTATGAGTTATTAAGATCATAAATAAAATTATTATTAATTGAAATACATTTTCTTATAAAAAATAATTATTTTAATATTAACTATTTCACTTATATAATATATTTCATATATATATATATATATATATATATATATTTTTAGTTGTTACATTAGAAATTAAATCCGGAAATTCTTTGCAGATTCTAGAAGAAACTACAGACCATGTGGCTGGCTGCTTCCATATTACCAACAGGTAAGAAAGACCCCTATTTTGTTTGATTAGAAACATACCTCATTGGGTCAATCTACACGCGGTTGAGATCTCTGCAAAACAAGCTGGATCTTAGCTTGTACATTAGTCTGTTTTAAATTTTAAAACCGTGTTTGAGCTTTGAACTTCCCAATGGCCTGCTGCTCCCATGGCAGAGATGCAATTATTGTCAAGAACCAAAACATGATGACATATTAGTCCGGCTGGGCCGGTACAGACCATAGAGAGCAAAAAAAGAAAACAAACCCTCCTTGATTACTGCACAAGAATGTGAAAAGAATGCACCAGATTTTTGAAAGAATTTGAAACGTTTGTGTGTGTGTTCCCTATGTACAAATACTATATACAAACTGAACTAAGTTGCAGAAAACCCCTGATGCAGGAGGAAAGAGTTGCACACTCCAAAAATCTTTTGTTTTCGTGTTGTTTAATAAGGAACAGTGAAGATCTATTAATTAGATGTATAATAAACATAAATATGAGTAAGCATAAGAGAAGTATGTTCAGAGTTTTCGATCAGCGCCAGTACTGAGCCCATCTGTGTATGGTTTCAACCATTTGAGGGAATAGAGCACTGACACTCTCGTTGATGAGATCCTGGAAAAAGTGTATGCATTCTTCATCGTCCAAGTCCAGACGGAACTTCTCTTGCAGCTACATGCACAAAAGACAGAAAAAATAAACGAATGGACAGGCACAAGTTTTTGGTAAGAAGCAAGAATAATCCGAGGAAGAAATCACCTTAAGAATGCCTTTTTCAGGATCAGAAGCGATGTCAGGGATATTTGAACCAGCCATCAGATGAAAGAGATTCAATATTAGGTTGCTAGATTTACGGAGGATGTTGTATGCTTCACAACAGTATGATTTGAACCTCGTATAATATTGGCTGCAAAAAGAGGAGGAAACTGTGAAAATACTTTCTGAAATGGGGGACTTGGGACAGACTCTCTCACAAGATATCAGCAGAAAAGACTGAGAACTTCAAAGACAAATATGTCAGGAAATGGAAAAATATATATATATTTAAGCCATAAATTTGGAGAATACCTTTCAGCTCCACCCATAGCTTCCACCATTTCTTTGCAAAGTTTCATGGGCGGTGGAAAAGGCTTTGGATCTCGACCTAGAATAAAACCAAAATCAACATGGAAAAGGCGGCCATCATCCCTAAGCAGAAGGTTATCCAGGTGCCTATAAACAAGAAAGACTAATTAGTTGATTGTAAGTTTGATGATTGTAGAGGATAGTCATGATGTTATGCAGTAAGCTTGCCTATGCCACCATGAACAGTCTAAGGTGGGATTTTCCTTAGGACCAGTAACTTCTATTCATGCGAGAAAAAATATGATAATGTTATGCATCGAACTAAAAGATGATCTATAAAATTCTCACAGTAAATACTTTCCCATAAAAGTAAGTAAAAATGAAGAGTCCACTTGCAGACTGCAATTCACTGACAACGAAACACACACTAATACAGTTGCTTCATGGAAAACATGTTTTAAAAGAAATAAAGGATAATTCATCAGAACTATTTCAAGCAGGAAAGTGATGGAACTCTCTCTTTTCCCCCAAAACAACAAGATGTGAATTTTACTGTGCACAAGTAGCGCAGTTAAGTCAAAATTACCTGTCTCCAATACCTAGGATGTATGTGATAACCGAGTAACCAGCACAGCTTTTTATGAAAGTTTCAAGACATGTGGCAGTAATCCCAAATGGTCCATCTTCATCTGGGTGGAACTTTTGCAGGTAGCTAACGATACTCCGATGCTCTGAAAGAATCTGGAATTAAGAGAGAGAAGTTCAAATGATATAATCAGTAGTAGTAATCATTACCTAATAAGAGCAGGTAGATGCAACAAATTCTGAGTGAACCCATAATGTCTGTAATAACAGAAACATGGGATAGAAGCACAAGACCTGTTAAAAG
>JAXGGT010000141.1:856526-890647 GCA_035583425.1 Marsdenia floribunda | reverse complement strand
TCGGCTCTTTCAAGAACACTGACAGCATATGCACGCACCTAGAAGAAATTATAGTTAAACCACAAGATTACAAGTATTTGAACCCAACACTGCAGCCACGTAGTATTGGCCTATTCTAATTTATGGTCCTCCCCTTTCAAATATAAGCAGATAACAAGACATAGAAATATACAACAAATCATCTTATTCAGAGATATTGGTCTCATCTGTTGATCCTGTGACAGCATCTCATTCAAGATTTTTCTTGCACAATTTCAAAAATACCATGCAGTAGAAAAATGGATGGTTGAATTAAAGAATCTTTGTCTAGAACTGACCTCTTCACTTTCAAATAGAGGAGAAAGAAGCTCCAATGCATCACAAACATCAATTGATTGCCACTTCCCCATCAGTTCTAGTGCTTGCTTTGCTTCCTGAACGTATATAAGATACTATCTTAGAGTTACTCAAAATTCGATGTTGTTTACTGTGGCAATACATAATGATGCTTTGACCCTATTTCTTCCTCCATGTAGCTTTCTCATTTTTTCTGGTAAATACAGAAGTAAACCAAGCTCTGGAACCACAACCATAGAGATAGAGGTAAAAAGGAGGGACTCCAGTTCTGAGATACAAAAATAAGCAGGCAAGTGATATTGGTCTAATACAACATATTGAGTTAAATTCAGTATAATTCTCAATAGCTTACCCAACTAACTTCATTTATAACAGTGTTACATTCACCATAGCTCACCATCTAAAGCAATTGGGAGGTTGAAGAAGGTAGGAGAAGTCATAGTAGACATTTATATAGTTTATGGATGGGGACAATAAAGAACATTGATATTACCTGAACATCACTCCACTCAACACATCGGAGGAACTTTGTTAGGGCTCTCTTTTCAGACATTAATGAAAAACGAAATTTCCAGAGCAGCTGTCTCTCATCTCCACTCAAAGTCCTTGTTGGCGGATATTTCAATATTCTCTGTATCGACCTAACAATAATCATATACCAAGTTGCTCAATATGAAATAAAAGAGTATAAACAAATACAATGTTATAACAAACTATCTTGGAATGTTCTAAAATAATGAGATAATTGTTGCAAATGAATAACACAAAATGCATAGCAAAAAATGATTCTAACAATTAGCATGATGCTCTGCTGGTTTGGTTGATATGGTGGGCAATGGTGAAAGAGAGACTCACATACTTGAAACCTGAAAAATATAGTCTGAAGTACATCACTGAGATCTTATGCCAGTAGTTTAGTAGATGGTGGCTGCAATTATTTTGGTATTGGCAATTTTTACAGGTAAACTGACAATAATTTAAGTTAGTGGCAAATACTGCGTAAGAAAGTATACAAAATCAGTAAGAAAGATTAAACAAACAGTTCATTAAAGGAAAAATACAAATAGGAGTGGACTTTGTTTCTCTAAAACAGATAATTCATTTCATAATAGCTTTTATTCCCAGCATTAAAAGATCAAGATTCTCAGGATGAAGACTTCCAAAGCCTATAAGATTGCCATAAAGCTAATGCCTTCAAATAGTATCTAGGTTTTCCCTTCTATAATTCACCTCCATCAACTTAACGCGGGGGTCACATGATGGCAATATCTGTCTTCAAAGAACATAGAGAATAAATCTTGGGTTTATACCAAGGTGTTCCTTGTAAGCAAGATTGTTCCTTCAGAGGTTCCCAAGAAGAAAAGGTCCTGGGGAGGGCTTCTATGCATTTTGCACTTTTAATGAATGTAACAAATGTGGTTCTAGATTGAGTTGAATATCCAATCCCTTGTTATGAATAACACGAATAAATACAAGCAGAAAACGTGCTAATAAATCTATTTCAATAACATCAGCAAAAGAAATTTAAGATGGTGCAAAAACTCAAAGACTAGGATGTGATTAAGAGCTCACTTCCTTTCTGTAGAGCTTGGTTTTAGGTCCCTGTCGATGATGCCGCGGTTCAAACTTCTAGCAAGTTTCAACTGCTTGTGCTCAGAGGGATTAATTTTCCCAACTTCAGGGTCCCAAACTGTAACCAGTTCATTTGTCGAAGCAATAGGTGATGGGATCAGAAAATTTGATCCAGATTCCTACACATGCATGGAGGCCAAGTATAGAAATTAAATGACAAATCTAAGACTACTAAATAGAAAGTGCATGAATCTAATCAGCCTCCACAAAACAATCTAAAGGTAAATCACTTCTATAACTCTAAACAAGGTGAGTAGTCCAGATTAAAATTTTAAAAAGAAAATATCAAAATAAAAAATTGTTTATGCAGCCGAACCCAATCAAAACTATGAGTACACTCACATGGAGTAAAATAAATTATAGCTGATCAAAACAACAGAATTTGGTTGTTATAATACTAAAAGTGGATAGTACGTTGGATCAATACATAAGAACACACAGATAATTTAAAAAGGATAAGTACTAAATTCACCCATTTTAGGCATTTTAACTACTACTATAAAATCCACAGCCAAACAATAGTTGACTAAGTATTTATCCAAACCTGAAAAGTTGGGGGAACAAAGTTCACTATATATGTGACATATATTTCTTAATTTTTATGTAATGGATTTCTGAATGCAGAAAATAAGAGCAGATATGATTGCAAAGAGCAGCCTTTTTTCTAGTTAATATTTTTATTTTGTTTGGGTATCTTGCCTCCGGAAGCTTCTCTTTATCTGTAAGTACCACAAACAACATAATATTGCACTCCAGGTATGAATGTAAATAAGTGGATGCCTATGATAGCAACAAATTTTCCAACTTGTCTTAACCCTGAATTAGACATACAACAGATGAAATTTATTTTCTGGATTCACAAACCAAGTTCCTTGTGGCAAACTACTTGCAGACCCTTGTATTCCTCTGAGGCATTCATTACATTGACTCATCATCCAACAAATAAAGGACCAAGTACACTATGGAGAAAGCATTCAAAGGGAAAAAGGGATCCAATAGAAAGAAACAGAAGACAGGAAGTTGCATGTTTGTTAAATAAAATGATTAGAGTTAATTGAACAAGTGAAATTTACAGTTTCAAGAACTATTGCAGGGGAAAAGAATATAAAGGGTTAATAGTTGAAGACTGACAAAAGGCCACCTGGAAAACAACTCGATGTTCAAAACCGCAAAAATCAACCACTAAACATATACGAGAGCTTCCATTTTTATTATTTTGACATTCTTTGATTTTCTCCATAGACTTAAATGCTAGCCTGTCCAGCCAATCAACCCGTGGAATATGTCCCCTTTCGTACTTATTGACAAGTTTTTCCAATCGCTCCAATTCTCCACGTTCCTCCTTAGGTACCTTTCAGAAGTATAGCCACAATGACAATACAAAGAAAACAACGACTGTTGAGAAACAATGAGCAGAGATAAATAGAATGTGAATTCTTGTTCACCAATATAAGTATCTTTTAAAAATATAAAAATACCTTGCCAGGAGTGGTTGTATTGACAGATCCATCTGCCTCTTTGCCTGCCCATAACCTAAGCTTATGCTTCCCTGTCTTCAGTTGCTTTTTCATGTTAAAAAGATGAACAGTAGCCCCACCAACCAACCCCTCAGATTTTCCACGTGAAACATCCCATACCTGCATTTAAGTGGATATTAACATAAGAGAATCAGGTAAGACAAACAATCACTACCTCAGAATACAATAGAAGAAATAGTTTAGTAAATCGAACTGTGAGACCATTATCCGGAGAAAACACTTTTGCACCTGATGAGAACAGTACGTTTACTTCTTATCGCTTAATATCATGATAAATTGGAATCTCACTTGTACAAATACGAGTGTTATTAAACCGTATGAAATGCATATGATTCCATGTCATTCTGCATTTTAAAAGATGGATAAGATGACATGTTTCCCCTCTTTTTTTTACCTTTCCCTTTTCTTGATTATCAAAGTTCAGTTAACTAATTCTAACTAATAATAATAAGGTCAAATCCAAAATATTTGGCAATAGTATTCTCTGAATTGAAATAGAAAAGGAAAAGAAGAGAGGGAATTTGAAAAAATTGTATACTTACTGTAAAAGCAACTTGCGAATTGGCAGTTAAGTCTCTATATTTTGTGCTCAATGTTACAAGCTCATTCCAGCAATATGACAGACCTTTTGTTTCCAATCTGGCAGGCCAAAAAAAGTTTTAGTAGGAAGATTCAGAAAAAACACAGATACAGCAAATAGGTAAATCAATAATACATACATACATATATAGATATATATATATATATATATATATATAAACATATAAAGAAGCTGCACAGACAACAGATGATCAGAAAAAATTTATGAAAACCTTGTTCTCATTGGAAGCCCAAACGGAGCACCATCAAGATACAGTGCGCATTCAACATATAGCTCAGCTGCCCGCTCCTCCAAATTTGAATCAACATCAGCTATTAAAAAGAAAGAGATTTTTAAAACAAATAAGTACTGCAAAACTATACACCAGCAAAACCATTGAAAACTATATGCAGCATTTTTTCATCCTTTAGCTCCAAAGTTATTTACTACTACATCGTTATAATCCCAGCAAATAATAATAATATTAACAACAAAAATCAACTTCAAATGATTTACGACTACAGAGCAAAATTTAAAAAAAAAAAAAAAAAAAAAATCCAAGAACAATAAATGGTACCTAAATCGATGGTATGTAAAGGAGGCAACTTTCCTTCCAGCCGTTCAATTCGAAAAGTAACCGGAAGATTAATATCGCAAGACAAGAAGAACCGAAATTCGTTTCCGCTCATTGTCTCTTATCAAATACCGTATACGTTTACGGAAACAAGAGGATCTGCAAGCACTGGAGTTTACCAAGGAAAATCCCGGGAAGATTATCAACCAAAGCTTTGGGAAGAGTAATCAAATAGTGAGGAGAATTCACCTAGAAGTTTACGTGAAGGGAACAACCATCACTCCTCCAACTCAGTTCTTGAAAACTATTTTAACTCATTATTCTGGGAAATTTTCAATCACAAAGATAGGACTCCGGGTGAGTTTGTATGTTAGAACTGTACAATCGAATTCCCCGAATTATCTTAAACCCTCTCAAATACAAAAAAGATCAAATCGACGATCCTTTTATTCGCTTCAACACAGATGTCCAGTTCTGTCTGGCCGGTCCGGACCTCTCAGCCCAAAAATTTCCCGGTTATTTATTTTGGGAGAAAATAGTCGGTTCGTTTCAATACTATTTTTGAATAATCAATTTAGCCCATAAATTTTATTTTTAGCTAAATATCATCCTCAATCAATTTTTTGACCTTTTAATTAATTCTCCCGCAGGTTTATCCATAAGTTACCGATAATTTTTTTTTTTTTTTCAAATGCAAAGATTATTTTGGTAAAATAACAATTAAAGCAAAAATCCTAAGAATCCAACCACATTTGATTGAATTTCAGATTCCTCTTTGGCTTCATCGGTGAGCTTGAAGAAACCCCGAACCCCAACTCGTTGGTCGGCTTGAAGAAAAATTCCATCTCATGAGTACCCAGCATGCTCATTGGTGATCTTGAAGAAAAAATCGATCTTCTCGCAAATAGGTTGGTTTTTTTTTTTTCCTCTCTTTGGTTTCCGATTATAGCGTGTCTGTGAACATTACTTCGATAAGCTTTAGATTTTGGTTTCCACTATGTTTTCAGGTTTTTCTTTCAAATTGTAAAGTCCTTGGATGGTGCATTTTGTAGGTCTTAGAATTGCTTAGGAAGAATTTTCAGTTCTTAAGCAAGATTCAATTCTTTTTTTTGCTGATACTCTTCATTTAACTCTCTAGTAATGTGGAACAGTCACATGGTTGTGTTAGAATTCCTCTAAATGTGAAGCATGTGGAAGGAATACTCTCTGGTTTAGAATAAAAGAATAAAATTAAATTTGAAAATTCAGTACAATGGTTTTTTCTCTGATAGAAGTTCTGTGAATATGAAGAAATATCTGGAATGTGAAGCATGTGGAAAATCGACTCTGGCTGAGAAATTATTCTTGCAGTAAAGGAATTTTCTATTTAGGCATTTTTTACCTTGACTATTATATTGGTTTTGCCATGTTTTTCCAAATCTTTTGCAACTCCTGATTATTTGACATGAATTAATTTAGGAGATATCTTTGATAGGTTGACATCTCTACACTACACAATGAGGGAGCAACATTTGGCCTACCTGATGGCCTTGCTCAAGATCATATGAACTTGGTGGAGCTTTTGGTAGATATTTGTCTATTATCTATTATATATATATATCTATTATATATATATACTGAACAAGTACATGTTTATAGAGATTAACTGAAAGAGCATGAAGATCTAGAAGCTTCTTTAGTAAAGAACCTATTATGCTAAGGGTTCACATTGGTAGAATTGAATTTATAAAAATCTAGGCTTTGTTGTTTTGTTGTTTTGTGCTGTAATTCTTGGTTTTGATTGTGGACTGGTGGTTTATAAATTAAACAAAATTTCTGTCAATTTGAGCGATATATTATTTATGTGACTTGCCAACTTTTCTGTTGCAACTTTCCTTTTATGCATTTTTTGTTTTGGTAAAATTGGCTATGCTCCATGAAATTTTGTAATCTTACTCATATTATTGAGTGTTTTGCTGCATGAGGATAATCCTTCAAATCAGAAAATCTGTGGAAAGTCAAAGATGGAACATTAGTTGCTTCTATTATCTTGTAGAAATGTGGACACATGACAAGGATTTGTGTTTTCTGCTCTGTGTTTATGTTTTCTGTTTACTGCACTGTTGATTCTTCAAGTGTTAAAAATGCTCAAAAGTGTTATGTGCTTACATATTGACGTGAAGTGATTCTTGGAATGTTACTTATAATCTGCACTTTATGGCTACTGCTGTCGAATGGGTGAAGAAATGGTTAAACTTGTGGCTTTTCACTCTGTACTAATTGTCAGCAACTAAACAGGATAGCATTCTGGTTTGAATAGTATTTAGCTATTATTTATCTTTCTGATATGTCAAACCCAGCTTTTTTTTTTGGATAGCTCCTGTTGTTCACACAGCTTTGGAAGATGCTGCAAGAGGGAATTTCCAGCTGATTTGTAATTGCAGGAGGAAGCTGATGCTTTTTGTACCATTGACAAAGCTTCCTCTTTTTTTTTTTGTACCCTTAAGTAATTTTACGTTCTACCGATGTATGTCAATTTGCCAATGATATATGGCTACAGATCCTTTCAACATTAGGATATAATTCTCAATGGTAATGACAAGTTCATGTGATATAAAGCACTTCCATATATTTATTTTTTCCATTTTTCAATATGTTGTTGATTAAATCCATATTACAATTATGCTTGAGTACAAACATACAGGTACCTTTACCTATGTATGTCTACGAGGAAATAGAACCTAAGCTTGTAATAATAACACACAAAACTAAACCATGGCAACAATGTCAAACAGGTAGGCCAAAAAAGGAACTAACTACCAAATTGGGAAAGACAAAATTAAAACCTAGAGGTAGCCCTATTTAGAGGACTTTGAATGAAGTGCTAGATGTAAAAAGGACAAAATGTTAGTGTGCCAAATTATATATATATTGATGAATACCCTTTTTTTTTTTTTTTTTTTGTCTTAAGCTCAAGTATCCACATAGTAGTTATTTCAACAAGACTAACTCAGAATTAAACAGCATTGGACCTCTTTAAGAAAAACCTCTCTCAACACTTATTTATTCTCCATTTACAAGATTAAAATTTAAAACTTTGTATTAAAAAAAAATTAGCAGTCAAGCTTAGATGCAGTGTCTTTTTTCTCTGTAGAGGACCATGAGGCAAGCACCAGGGGAGGCAGCAAGTATACTTAGAGCCCCCTCCCTAATTTACAGTGTAAAGTGAACAGAGATTTCAAGAACAAAAACTTGGATTATACTCATAGAAATTATCTCCAGGAATTTATGTGTTCTTCTTTGTGATTTACTTCAGCTTATCCACAAGCTTCATGATATAATTCCCATTTTCTTATCAGTATTTCATTAAAACCTCTTTAATATGCAAAATTAGTAACTAGAGAATTAGATTCCTCATGCTTAATAGTTAACACTCAATATTAATCATCCAAATTAAAGCTATGTGTTATCAACAAAAAATATGAAGCCCATTTGCGTGTATAAGATCACTTCCAGCCAACAAAAAGCAAAAAAAAAGAGGAACAAAAAAGAAGAAAAAAACGCCTCGTTTTAGTTTTGGACAAATGAAATAAAGGAGAAAAAAGTTTAGTCCTTTCACGAATGTAATGAAAACTATGGTAAATGAGATAAAGAAAAGCAAGAGTTGGTAATGCCAACACAAGCGAATCAAAATATTCTCTCGAAAGGTCATAGTTTTATGTAAACTATCCCACCACAAGCACTCAAATCTAACAATAATTCTACAAATTACAATCATTTACCAACTTAGAAGCTTTGGAGAATGGTAGCATCCAACTACTATATTTTGAAAAAAAAAATTTCTAGCGAAACGATCACCAACGGTCGACCAACGACTCAACCTTCATCCATAGCTCGTTCTTAGGTATCAACTAATTTTCAAAGGATTCAGGCTTACGGGAATGGTTGTTCTCCTACGCCACCACCACGGAGGACAACTTCAGCTCTTGGGAATAATAATTCCAACTATTTTTAGCAAAGTTTCTATCCTTTGAAAGCCCAAGATCAAAACTCACTGAAATTCAACAGAAAAAACAAAGCACTTACCGTTCAAAAGAAATTCTTTGAAGCGAATGAAGCTGTGTGAGCTGCTCAGCATGCGAAAGGTATTGACGACGAGAATTCTAGGTCTAAAGATTGATATGAGTTTCAACAAATATATTATTTCTATTTTCAATTTTACCCTTTTCATTTTTAAATTAATTATATATATTTTTTTAATGAAAAACTTGCTGAGGGACTTAGTTAGAAGGTCAAAAATTTATTAAGGATGACATTTGGCTAAAAATAAAATTTAGGGACAAAAGCGGCTGTTCGAAAATAGTACTGGGACTGAATCGACTATTTTTCCTTATCTTTACGTGATATACAAATTAGTCCCTAAATTATTAAAAAAAATTCAATAAGTCCTTAATTTTTCAAAAATTTTGTTTTGTTTTGTTTGTTTGTTTGTGTTTTTTGTTTTTTTTTTTTTGGTTTTGTGTGTGTTCTACATGTTATCTGGAAATAAAGTCCCTAAACCTCCTCCATACTTAAGTTAGTAATAAAAAAGTCAAAACAAATAATCAAAATCTAAAAGTCCAAGTCAACATTAGTAAATGCACTGACATTAATAAAAAAGTGTTTAAAAATACGATATAAGAAAAAATTTGTACAAATACCAAAATACCTGTATTCATAATTGGGTTTATAATTTATATGAGTTTTATCTTATTTTTGAGCTTTCATTATCATAAATGTCCATTAAAAAATAATAATAATTCATTTGAGCTCATATTCGTAATCATGGTCTGTCCTATATTTAGGTTTTCTTTACTGCCTAGAGGCCTTTGGTCCAGTGGCATGACACTTTGCTTTCATGCGACTGATCGCGGGATCAATTCCACTCGCCCCTTATCCCTATGTAATTCATATAATACCCAAAAAAAAAAAAAAAAAGTTTTCTTTACCGGCCACTATTACCATAAATGCTCTTAGGAAAAAATGATAATTGGATTAAGCACATAACCATGCTTATGGGCTTGTAAAGGTATTAGACTTTCCTTACCAAATTGCTAGATTTGCTTCACAGCATTACTTAAAAGAGTAACTTTAGCTGAACAGAGAATAGTGTATGCAGAACAGAAAGCCACACCAAAAGTGGGAAGAATAGTGTGTACGTACCGTACATAAACATAGACCATTACGTTATTACCAATTAAAAAGAGAAAGACATAATACAACAAGAGTAATTCCCTTCTTTTTTTTAACCTCAGAAGATCACTGGAACTCCATTTCCAGTGGTAAGACTTCTGATTATGGTGAAAGCAAGATTTCCTAACATTAAGGTAGCCGTGGAAACTTTGAGAAATCCGGTCGCCTATGTTGGTTGTATGCATTCTTCCCCTCGTTTCCTTCCTCAGTTCCATAGAATATAAGGGTTGCATCTCCCCCAAGTCCCTAATGAGACAAGTGTAAACAGCAGCATTTCATCAAAAATAATGTATCCAAAACATAGACTGAGTTTGAAGAAGCTGGAAAACAGCCGCAACGTTGAATCTTTCATATATATGTATATGTATATATATATAAATATGTATGTATGTATGTATGTATCTGTGAAGTAAGATTGGATTGATTAAGTCAATACCTGAAGTCCAGCATGACCATCATCAACTGCATTTAGAGCAGATTTGAGAACTCGAATTGCAGTGGGGCTATTCCTTAGGATCTCTCGGCACCATTTGATTGTTTCTTGTTCCAATTTTTCTAACTGGAGGGAAAAAAGTTCAGAAATTTTCTAAATAGATGCATATATTTTTTGCCTCTGAAACTACAATTAAACTTACTGGGACAACCGTGTTCACAAGTCCCATTTTTTCTGCCTCAGCAGCTTTGTAGAACCTTGTCATGAACCACATTTCCCTTGCCTTTTTTGGTCCAACCTATCCCCAGCAGAAATGAGTCAAAAGGTAATGGAAAATCAGACTGTATTTCTGTTTTCTTTTCTCTGGAATCCCTCTATATATACAATTCGAGTGTGAAAAAGAATCCACCCCGAAAACTTACCAAACGGGACATTATGGAACTTCCATAACCAGCATCAAAACTTCCAACCTGCAATTTGCTTAAATGTTTTTAGTTCAGCAATATTTGCAGACTTAAATTACATGGAAAGGACAACACTAAAAATACTAAACTTGGAAATGATTTGTTTTTGCACAGAGAGAAAGGGTATAGTAGGATACCTTTGGACCTGTCTGACCAAAAATAGCATTATCTGCTGCGATTGTTAAATCACACACCATGTGTAATACATGTCCTCCCCCAACAGCATAGCCTGCTACCTAGTTTTAGGAAAAAGAACATATCTATTGCAAGATAAACTGATGAGATCTTTAATTATTATTATTATTATTTAAATGTGAATGTAGGACAGAAGGTCAAGAAATTGTTGCCTACCATTGCAATTACTGGCTTTGGTAACCGACGAATTTGCACCTGTAAGAAGTGAGCTGAAATCTAAGCTTATAAACAGAAGACAACCAATGGGAAAATAAGATTCATTGATCACAGTGATTTTCCAAGTGTTCCATCCCTTAAGTTTCTTAAATTATTTGTTGGAAATTTCTTGAGCCAAAAGCAATTGACAGAAGAATACATTTAAATTTGAGTTTCAAGCATATCAGAACTTTCCTGCAGATCTAAAACATTAAGGCGGCCAAAACTGTCATAGTCTGCATAACCATCTTTGCTTCTCAATGCTTGATCTCCACCACTACAGAATGCCTTAGTACCCTGCATGGAATAATTGAAGAAGTCAAATCATAGGGACCTATAATCATGAAAAATGCTAGCATGTAAGTACTTATAAAAGAGTCATCCCTATTAGTCCTTCACAATAGTAAGATTGCACTAGTTTCTCTCCCTACTCGAAATCCAACCATTACATCCCTATCAAGTCAGTCTAACCTTTTAAATAGGCAAGAATATAGCAAGCTAAGTATGAAAAAAGAGAGCTTGTCAACATGGAAGAGCCAAGATAATCCACAAGATTCAAGAATCAATACTCTTGAGAAATAACATTCTCCAAATATTTTCAAACTCAACTGACTTAGTTATGGGAAGACGTGATCAATTGTCATAACCTTATTTAAAGTCCAAGTCCGTGATACTCATGAAAAAGAACAAGAATGTAAAGCTTGCAGATAGATGATACCCTTCTTGACTCTTTAATTACCAATCTCTTTTTAGTAAATGACAGCCTTATTAGTGGAGATACAAGAATTGATGAGATCTTCCTGATAAAATTACCTTTCCAGTGAGAATAATTACTCCCACTGATACATCATCCCTGGCATCATTAAAAGCACGGATTAGTTCTTTAACTGTCTGAGGACGAAATGCATTTCTTCTCTCTGGCCTGTTGATTGTTATCTGTGAGACAGTGGTAAGACATTAGAACAAATCAGATAAGAATAAAAGATTACAAAATTGGCAATGATATACTCAAGAAACTAAAGGGATTTCACTGAAAAAGACTAAATGCCAGCAAAAATATGACATTTGCTGAAGATGAAACTTCAATGCAGGAAAAAGATGAATCCAGGACCAGCATTATGAAAAAGAAAGCAACAAAAATGGCCTTTCTCCATACTACATCTCTAATGATTCTACTACTAATATTACATCTGCTACCTTCAAAGTTTTTAAAAACAGAGCTAAACCCCATGAATGCATAAACATCATTGAAGATTAGCTGAATAATCAAGCACAACAGGAAGAATATGGCTCCTTATACTTCAAAGTAAAAACGGAACTTGAAAAACCAAAATACTCAGTATCTAAAGTTCGTTGTCCTATCAATCGCACTACTACATGAAGTCCATGCTTCACTGTATACCAGAACACATTGACTTTACATGGGGAAAACAAACAACTCAGACATTGAAAGACTTTCAGTGAACAAACCTTAGCAATGCCTTCTCCGACAGCTTTTTCATATATTATATCAGTGTACTCCTTGCCAGACTCATCACAACAAATCCTCCATTCGGGTTCATGAGTTGAGACTTCACCATGAACTTTATGGTATCTGTCATTCATTGAAGAGCTGCAATTTGATAACCCAATCGGAGCAAATTGTTGAGCAAGACTTGAATGAATAGTAGGCATAAGATGGTTAACCACAGAGGCCAGTCTTCTTTTCATAATATCAAGATCCTTCGCAATCGCAGATGGTCCAGCCATTTTTGGAAAAGTTCTTGCAACAAATGAAGTGTTCACCAGTTGCAGATGATGATGATGATGGTGATGGGGATGGTGCTGTTTGGAGGGTGGACTTCAAAGCAGTTGACACTGAGACAGTTTTCCCAAGTTTCTTTTATTATTACAAGTTAGAATTATCGTTAGCTTATGAGTTCTTTCCAGTTTTATCGGATGTCCATTGAGTTCTGACAAATGAATGATATGAATTATGGGATTGTTGGATAAGATAAGGAGATCATTGGGTATTCGGATGGGTTTGGATCCGTTATACAAGAAA
Source organism: Marsdenia floribunda (assembly GCA_035583425.1). Classification (NCBI taxonomy): domain Eukaryota; kingdom Viridiplantae; phylum Streptophyta; class Magnoliopsida; order Gentianales; family Apocynaceae; genus Marsdenia; species Marsdenia floribunda. Next base: position 877,445 of record JAXGGT010000141.1, on the reverse strand, counting down.
AGCCCAATGTCTGACCCGTTTGTAATAAACCAACCCTTAATATAAGTTGCAATGTTTTGGGTAAAAATTCTTATTTAATTATTTTTAAGGAAAAATAGTCAATCTCAAAATAATTGTCAAACAGCCGATTTAGTCTTTAAATTTTTTTTTTTTTTTTTTTTTTTTTTTTTACTCTATACGGTCCTCAAATAATTTTTAAAACTCCAATGTAATTTTTCAACATATTTCCAAATAAATTACAAGTAATTTTTTTTTTTTTTTCTTTTTAAATACAAAGATTATAATGTGATTTTTTTAATATGTTAAAAATATATTTAAATTTATTAATATTATAAAAATTAATTATCAATATAATTAAGAATAAGATATATAATAATTAATGTTTGTATTACATATAGTTAGTCATGCCCACATTCAAACTAATTTCCATTCCATTCGAGCCGGGTAGGTCCCTTGCGAGAGATAAGCTTTAGCCCCAAGTTTTAAACGGTTGCATACGTGAGTGCTGTTTCAATCCCGCAACCTTACTTAAGCTAAGAACGCACCTTACCAACTCACCTACGCCTTAGAATTGTTCTTTTTTTAATTTTTTTATACTATAATAAATATTATGATTTTTTTTTTTATTCTACTAATTAGTTATTTTGATATATATTCATTAATTGATAATTTAGACATATGACAAAATAATTAATTAATAGAATAAAAGAGACAATTTTAATAGTATTTATTATGGTGCAATTTTTTTTAAAGAAATATATGTAATATAAATATTAATTATTATAAATTTTAATTATATTGATAATTAATTTTTATAATATTAATAAATTTAAAAATATTTTTAACGTATTAAAAAAAAATTTACATTATGATTTTTGTATTTAAAAAAAAAGAAGAAATTTTATTTGTAAATTGTTTGGAAATCTACAGAATCACTATATTAGAAGTTCAAAAATTAGTTGACAACAGAATAAAAGCTAAAAGGATTTTGGGACTGAATCGATTATTTTCTCTTATTTCACTCTCTTATTCTTCCTTGGATCAAAGCCGTTGGCCTGTGATTCTAACGCAACAATGGTCGAACGTTAGACGGAGAATGCCAAGAATTGGACTGAGGCCGGGAAGAACCAGCTGCATAGCGGGTAAAGATATAAGCTTTCTTTAAGAAAATGGAAGAATTCTGGCATCTCAGGTTTAATTTGTTTCTTCCTATTTCTTTATTTCTGTTGAACCCGTGTTTTAATTCTCGTCATTCAGGAAGCTGAGGACTCTTCTGATTGTACTATTTTTAGCAGCTGTATATTTATATGTAGAAATGTAAGTTCTTGTCATCGAGGTTGGAAAAGTTCTCGTGATTCTACCATCAATTTGACTGTTGTCCCAAAGTTCAGTGAATGTCTTCACTTAGATTTATACATTATTGTTGCAAATTTTAGTAGTAAATATATAGAAATTGATTAGCTCCTAACAAATATGAAAAGAAAGAAAGGTTAAGGGCTACTTTACTTTTAACCTGCCCTTTACAATATTCAGCAACCAGCTACATCAAGTGATATTTTATAAACAAATGACCATGAGTCTGCATGTTTATCATTGATAGGCTTTCGAGAAAATTCCTATGCGGAAATCTTATACATGTGCACGTAGCCATTTTCAGTTTTATGGTTGATAATAATCACTAAGCAAAGTGCCATTAGAGGAAAATAAGTGAACTTTTTGTTGGTAAAGTAACTAGATACAGAGAATGTCACAGTGGTGATGTTTGACCTGTAGAACTGCCGAATGTTAAACTACTAGTACTTCATGTATGATTTTTAAATTAAGAATGCTATTTGGGATAGTTGTTGATCACTTATATAATCTTATGATTGTAATGGTAGCATATAGTTAATGAATTGAGGATATCGTTAGAATTTCTTTCTTGATTCTCAACTTGTATGTAAAGGTCTGTTTCATATCCTGATATGTTGAAGAAGCTAATCAGAGGAAATAGAAAATTGGCAGATATAGCCTCCCCTAAATCTGATCAAATTGGCAGTTATACAGGGAACACAGCCACACTTTATTATGCGAAGAGGGAAAATCTTATCTCAGCAAGGTCTAATCATCTGTAACGAGAGTTGTCTAGAAGGAATATTCATGAACATGAATTGTGAATGATGATTTTCATTTCCTTAGAGGTTATACGTCTTTTGATTTATGTATTCATTCTTTATGTTCTGGTTTAGACTTTCTGGTATATATAACTTCTTTCAATAAAATCCAGCAGTTTCTTTTATGTAAATTAGGAAAGTGAACGTTGTTGGTTTTTGTGGGAATGCATAACCATTTTTAGTGATTCCTGTTAATTGATCAATGAGCGATGAGCTGCAGATGCTATTTGAAGTCTTTGTTGATAACCTATAATACTTTTATCTAGTCTTCTACAATCTAGAATGATTTAGTTCATACTTGGTAGATTTGAGAACAAGAATTTGGTTCTTCTGAGGGACACTTTCCTCTTGACTTGAAGTAAACCAACAGATGACCTCAAGTTAACTGCCCTAAGTAGTTTTTTCATGGTCTGAAGCTCTCAATAAGTGTTTCTAAGTTGTAAGCTCTTTTTGCCTGATCTGACAATATGTCTTGACCCGTTGCTCTGATAAGATGTTTCGAAATGCTATTTAAACTTTTAGACTATATGGGTAACAAAGCATTGATAGGTACTAGTGATTTTGAAAAGGGATGCTGAAAAGCTGGTGAAGTTTGAGTCAGAGAACAGAAATACAATGTTCAAGATAGTTTTGTCCATGTGGAGCATCTAAATGAGCTCTCTGTTATGGTTGAATAATAGCACACTGTCTCCAATGTTGATATTCCAATGACTTATGTACTTTGTGTTAGGCTCAAAGAGCAAAAACTCTCAACCACGCTGCTTGCATTTGCTTCAGTCAGGCCATTCTTTCTTTTGTCTTCTAATGTATATATATATATATTTCAAATATAATTGTCATGTGATCTGATTTTTTCTGTCAGCAAAGTAATCTTTTGCATTTGCTTCATTGTCAATTTTATTTGAGCCCACCAAAGGTGCTGATGGATTTTTACAAGCTTATGTATTTGAATCATTTCTGTTATTTTAATAACTCAAGGGAGTACTGGCTAAACTTTTCAATTTTCATTCTCCTCATTGCTATATATATATGAAAAATAATGATTATTATTACACATATAAATTGACAAGGCATACTCACATAGTACTATCAAACTCTAAGCTATCAAATAAATAAAGCTCATATAATCCTAATACATAGGTTTGTATAATCATATATATGTAAAATATGCACCCATTTTCTGACTAACTAATTGGTGTAAAGGGGTCAGCTGTAGCATGCCGGCCACTCAAATGAATACACCAGAGAATATAAATAAAGCAATATTTTAACATGTATCCTGATCTGTTTGAGTCTTGCTGCTTGAAGGTTTACCAGCTTGTAAGCATGCAATTGGAGGGACAGTAGGAGAGTACAACTCTCCATAAGATTGCCAACAGAAGGGATCATACAGGTGATACCTTTCCTGAATTGGCTTTAGTTGAATGTCAGTTAGTGTTACCTCCGAACATGGCATGCTGTCACTACATGCGAAGTGCACTGGTTTTACTGTGTATGTCCCTCTTATTTTTTCATAATGGATTCCTGAGAGAGCCACAGCAGCTGTTTGATTCTTGCATTTGCTCTTGTCACAATAGAATTGATCAATTATAATTGGAAGTTGGACTTCAGAGACTTGAATGTTTGAAAATAGTACTCCTTGCACAGATCCAGATCCACCCTGCAAGAGTTATGGTTGTGTTGTGTTAGTTGGAGAACTGAACACAAATAAATTCACTGAAACTCTCAATACAAATTCATAGATGAAATGATAATATTTAGAAACAACTTCAAAATTTTATATGTTTTTATCAATTTATGGGATTAACATGCAATACATAATGAACTTTACTTGAACTCATTACTGCTGCCAAGAGTTTTCAATTCATAATGTCGGTCTGACATATTTATTTCTGCATACACAGTCAATTATTGTTGAATGCTGGTAACATATGAATTTCTTGATTTGAGAGATTATTGGAAGACATTATTGGTGTTACCTGCCATGTCTTAATCCTGACACCGTTCATGGTATTATGCATAATGATGTCTCGGACAGTAATATTGGAAACACAAGCTTTAGTATTATCTTTTCCTAGCCCTCCAATGCTAATCCCATGTCCTGGTCCGCAGTTCACATCATGAATGTATACATTCGTGCATCCGGTTTGTATTGATACACAATCATCTCCTGCAAGAAACAATCACTTCTGTTAGAAACTCTATTAAGCTTTGCTTCAGTTCAGTTGTTTGTTCTTGTGGCCCATATCTTTAGCTTTCTAAATTACCTTATCCTCTTAAACTTAAGAAGGAATGAATTCTTTCAAGTATTATGAAAATGACAAGAGCTGAGGTTATAGCTGGATGAAGTTGAGTTTTCCATTTCTATGGGGCTTATAAGCTACGATTCATGCTATGACATGTGTCCTCTGGCTGTGAGTAAAAGCTTGTTGTGAAGTAGGTTCTGGTAATAGATGGATGGTTGCCATGTGCCTAAGTGCTAGTGGTTGAATTTGAAGGATGTGGGTGTCATAAAATCCTCTCACCCTGGATAAGATTTCTGCACCTATCTTAAAGTTTTGTCTCAAGTATCTCAATTATATTTTTGTCTGTTTTCCATCATTTCAATAATAAACCAAGGCGTATACTACTACTACTGGGTACATCGGTGCTTTTCCTCCTTGCTCCCTGATACTGAACTTAGCAGCAATGAGTGTTTTAGGTACTTGGATGAATTGATAACGGAAAAACTTAGCAACTATAACTTACCACAAGCAAGGTTAGTGCTCCGGATAAGAACATCTTTAGAATTCTGTAAGTGTATTCCGTCTGTGTTGGGGCTATCACCGGGAGATGTAACACTGAAGTTGTATACTGATACTCCAATGCAGTTATCAAACTTCAGGTGGCACTGTGGACTGTTCTGAATTCTTATCCCTGTAACTGTTACATTGAAGCTCCCATAAAACCTGAGTGCCTGCATTGCATTGCAGTACTAGGATTATTAGTGCCCCATTTAGACATTGAATAGTCACACAATTGAATCTTTAGGTACAGACTATTCAAGTGTTTTTTTTTTTTTTTTTTTTATTATTTACCGTTGGTTTAACGCCTGGCATCTTTCCACTCAGTGAACCTCCTATCTGCTGCAAGAATTTTTTCATGAAAATGGGTAGTGTTTTAGATTAAATGAATAAGAAAACATGATTGTTAATTGGAAGAAGTGGACGGAAAGGATAATTACCGGAACTGGTGGATTCTGTACCACTGTACTGTTCAAGGGGACTATTAATTTTAGTTCATCATCTATGGGATCTCCATATGGTGTATCTTTCCACCAAACTGCTCCATTTCCATCAATTGTGCCGCTCCCTTTAACTGTAATTCCTACCAGCTTTGTAAATTCAAGCCACTGAAAAAGCCCTGAACCCCAGTATTTTGCATTTGTTGGTGCAACTATCGTACCATCTAACTGCAAAAAGATTTCAAATTTCACTGCTCAGTAAAAGCTTCAGTTCTTGAATGCTCTACTGTTTTGTCCAGTTTTTTATTTTCTTTCTTCTTTTAACAGGTTCTGGAAACATGAAAGACTGAAGTTGGGATCCTTTAGAGACACAATTGTTCTGTTTCTTCATTAAAAAAAAATACCTGTTTGATGATGGTGATAGCGGGAGAGGGAATGAACAGAATATAAACTACTACCAATATGTTGAAACCCTGATAAATTCCATTCCGACAGATTTCTGCAGAATTATGATACCATTGTTTTTTACCTGGAAAACAATATTGTGCTGACAGTATGGCCCTGAGAATGATATTGGGCCCACCAGAAATTCATATTTCGGTGGGACCAGTATTGTTGAGGCTTCTACTTTACAAGCTGCTGCCCATGCTGCTTGAAAGGCCTATAACACAGAAATTCTCATCAGCATAAATTTTTCATTTTTTTTTTTAAAGAATCATTTCCCATTTAAGAGGAACGAAAACAAGAAGGACTAGAAGAGTTGTTAATCTTTTTCCTATGATAATCAAGAATTGTCTTCCCCAACCGTTCGGGCAATGATTCAGTCAGAACAAAACACAATAGACAATTTCACAAGAAGGACCACTTTCACAATTTTATTTAAAAAAGAATCATTTCCCCGTTTTGTAATTTACTTTAATTCTTAATTTAAGGTAATGCTTAGAAAAAATGGATGCACTAATCATAAAATTTTTCCCTCATGTGAGTGTTAGTTTGTGTGGAACAGTGTATGTATGCAATTATTGTTGAGAGACTGCTGGTTCCTCCATGAATATTGCTGTGTCCAATTCTCTGGCAGTTTTTTGTTCCTTTATTGAGGTAAACATTTTTTTTTTTCTTTTTTGACATACTAGTTAGTATATATACTATATAATTCTGTGCAGCTCAGGTTTTGTTCAATATTAAATCATATTGGAATATGCAACAGTTACCTGCCTCTTTTGTCCTCTCAACATGAGATTTTCTGTGATAAATATAGTTGACTATAAGTTTCTTTCTCATAATTCTGGCCACAAAAGAAAAGGGATAGCAGTAATTTACCCTCCACTCTTAAAAACACTCTCTTTGAACAGGCCACTGACTACTTGGACATGAACGATTGAGATATACTGTATTTATATATATACATATAGATATATATATACACGTATAATTGTATTGTATTTCAACATTCAGATGGTTGGAATCACTAAGCCGGTCAAGGTGACCGTCTCCACTTCTTGTTTTTATGTTAAACATTGTGAGAAAGCCATTATCTTAGAGAGAGACTATTTTTGGAATGTGGTGGTGGAGTGGGGTGGGGATGGTATGGAATGAATTATTGGATTTTGTTGTTGGAAGTTATAATAAGAGGAATCAAGAAACTGTTGATGAGGAATCATTTTTATTTGTGGAAGACAAGAGTACCTTTTCTTTTTATAAGAATTTCTGGTTCTTTAACTAGTTATGCCCGTGATATGCATGCAACCACTCTCTCCTTTTGCTCCCTGGAAAAAATGGTAGGTGCTTTTTCCCATGGAAGCTGCATGTTTGTTTTTCATGTTCAACAAACACCTAGTTTACGACATTGTTTTTTTTTGTTGTTTTTTTGAAAAACTTGTGAATGAATGCATGAAATCACACACAGCATAAAACAATTGAGATTACCTACCTTGGTGTCATCTGTGGCTCCATCTCCTTTGGCTCCAAAATCTAACACATTATAGGTGGTAGTAGAAGAAGAGGAAGAAACAGGAGGTAGATTTCCATAGTCTTTCTTGGGTGGCTTTGGTGGAAATGTTAGTGCCGGTGGAGATGGAGGTGGAGATGGAGATTTCTGATGAGGTTTCTGTTTTCCTTTACCCGCATTGCCATGGTGGTTATAACTGCCTCCATGATTTTTCCCTTTCTTTTTGAACAGGGAAGTAGAGATACCTCCTCTGTTGTGCCTCCAATGCTTGCCTCTTCTTGCATTGCAAGTCTCAATATTGGATGACCAGACCAGAAAGGCCACCATTAGCATAAATGCAAAACTTCTGAAACTGAAACTTCTCATTTTTTTTTTTTTTTTTTTTTTGGGTGGAGGAAGAAGAAAAGAAGGAGGGGTGGGGGAGTGGGCGTAGGGAGGGGTTGTTGTTTTCTCTGTTTTGTGAGGTAACCAACAGAGGAGCTAGCTTAGGGGTTTATATAGGCAGGAGTATTTTGAAGGTAATGAATCTAAGCAAACAAAAGACTGTGATATGATGATGCTGTGCATTTATGTTTTAATATTCTCATTCTCTCCACACACACCCACCCCTCCCCCATCCCCCCAACCCCCCACTCCTCCCTTTCTTTTGTTTCAATTACTTCTTGTGAACTATTGGTTTTTGGCCCTTTTTCTCTTTTAACTCAACTAAAAGGTCCCTTTCTTGGTGCAATAGAAAATGCTTTTATCCAGTTGTTCATGCAAAACCACACTTCCTATATAATAACTTATCAACACCATTGCACACATTACTGACTGACCATTAGCCACTACATGCATAAGGATAACCTGAAGGACCATTTTCTTAGGAGGATGCCCTTAGTTCCAAGGGCATTTTATGTCCCATAAATTAATGATCGGGTCCCTAACTTGTATATCAAAACCTAATCATCTTGTTACATTACATGCACGTAAGTAAGAGAAAATCATAATCATTTTGAAAAGGGTATTTATTTATTTTTTTTTTTCGATTGGAGAAAATATTCCATCATTGTAATATCATCTTTATTTATTTATTTCCAAAATTATGTTACAATAATTCAATATCTACATATATATATATATATAGAGAGAGAGAGAGAGAGAGAGAGAGTGGTCCAATTGAAATAGTATTAAACATTTTTTCTTTTTTGATACAAGGATCATGGATGTTCTTCCTTCTTGCTAAAGAAGACTAGACGTTCATCATTGTCCTCTTTCATGGCTTTCCAGAAACAGCGTGGTTTCTCCCTCTCACACAAGTTAAATTTAGCACTTAGACCCTTCTCCCCCTTTTTGTTTCATCTTTTTCGAGTCGGTATATATTTATTTCCTCATATTATATCATTACTACGATTTTGATAGATATTGTTGTGTTACGCTTAAATTTCTAAATTTCTTGACTTTTCTTGTTCTTGTATCAAATTTGTCTAATTCAGAGTTGAGTTGAGTCTAATCATATAAATATATATATTGGATGTAAGTTCTTTCATTACATATTTCTCTTAATTATACATGAACACACAAATGTATGTGTGTCTATATATATATGTGTGTGTGTATATATAAATGGCATTTTTTTTTTCTTACATTCCTATATGGGAATGAATGAATAGAAAAAGGAATTTTATTTTTAATTTTGGGTATAGTTATTATTTGGTTTTTATTGTTTTCGTTAAAAAAAAGCCAAAAAGACACGTGAGTGGGTCTCAATGAGGTTGTCAAGGGCACTGATTATAACAGCTCTTTTATGATCACATGCATCGTTCACGGGCTTTAGTTTTTGTACTTTGTCTTTCTTAACCAGCAGCATTGCCCCCTTCACCACTACCCTAAGCCTCAAGTTTCCATCTCTCATTTTTTCGTTTTTCCCTCTTCCAAATATAAATTTCTCGGTAAATCCTTCCTTTTTTTTTTTTTTTTTTTCTTTTAGTGCACGCAATGTTTTAAATGAATCTCAACTATAAGCGACACTTTTAAGTCATATTCATATTAAGACTAATTCTCTATTTGAATTGGATAAGTTTTTTTTTTGAAACTTAGCGCACGAGGTGTGTCTTGAATGAGTCTCAACTAATTATATTCATATTTAAAGTAATTCCTTGTTCGGATAAATAGGTCCTTTTTCAGAAATAAACTCGAAAATGTATAAAAGATTTATTTTTGGTAGGTACCGGTCTTTTGTTTTTCAGCATCCTAATATATAGTGTCAAATGATTTAGGCGAAAACCACGGGGACATTTATCATTTGTCACTAATGAAGACATTTGAGTACAAATTGTCACAAAATGACAGTTAAAATGTAGCAAATACTACAATTTGCGATTTTTTAATTTGTGGGTGTGTGTTTTGGGGTTGTCTTCTTCCTTATTTTACTTCATTCGATCATACCCTGCATTTCTCACCATACATGTTCGTGTCAGTAAGACCACTTCTCGTCTGAATCAGGTTAAAAAATTAATTAATTAATTAATTGTATTATAAAATTAAGGAAAAAGATTTGCATAAGCCACTGCGTCTGATTACATCATGAATATGTATATATACATGTGTGTGTGTGTGTGAGAGAAAGGAACGTTATTTTAATAAAGGCAGATGGACATAAATAATCCCTAATTTATAGCTATTTTGTAACATTAGTCCCTAAATTATGTTAAATTGTGTGAGATTGGTTCTTCCATTAATTTTTTTTTTTTTTTTTTTTGTTATCTTATTGTTAATTTCAAAAAGAAGAAAAATGTCTAAAGGTATTTTAATCATTTCACAATAACATTATACAAAATAAAAATATATTTATTTAATGTCATAGTATTTATTTTTTTTTAAGTATCGTGTAAGTAGTTTAGCTTCGATTAATTTAAAATTAAGTTACATTATTAAAAAATTTTAATTTTTTTTAATGCACTAAATTTTTGTGTCTTTATTTATTATTCTTTTCCTTTTTCTTTTTTTTTTTTTTTTTTAAATTTTAAAGTTGTTATATTAACTAAAAATGTTATATAGTTTGCTTGTTCTTCAAAAGAACCTCTTTTGCTTTTCAAAAGCTGCTTTCTTAAATTTCTACAATGCTCTTCCATCCTTTTGATTCTTGGAAGGTCCTTTCGCAGTTGTTTTTGGACTTTTTTAACTGTCTTCATCTGCAAAACTAAAAGTTAAAACTTTTTTCTTTTAGGACTACCTATTTTTACATTTATTGATATTTTCTCTAAAAATATCTTTATATTAATGTTTTACAATTAGTGCTTATTAATTATTTTTATTAAAGAAAAGTAAAATTAAATTATATTTTAATTATTATTTTTTTTTGTCGTTAGTCATGATATCCAAGCATGTCCCACTGCGGTGAGAAGATATCTTTTAACCATATCATACTTGACTAATCCGTTGATCGTCCCGGGTAGCAGACCCTCTCAACTGGAATAACTACATACGTAAGGATTTAAACTTGAATTCTTCACTTCAGTACAGTGAAGCTGCGGACCAATTCAACCAACCCCAAGTTGGTATATTTTAATCTTTTTTAACTTGTCAATAAGTATGGTCAACTGTTTGGTTGTATTAGAAGAAAAAGAATATCTTGAGTTAATAATGATATATATATTTATATTTATATAATTATATTTTATAACATATTTATTTATACTTACGATATGAGACGAGATATAATATGATAATAAAAGAAGTATTATTATTTTGACTTAATTTATGCATTAGAAGATGACGCTAGGAAATTGTGTACTACTCCTTACAAAGTTTGGAAACATTTGGTAATTGAGAAATAGATTCTGTGGGAGTACAGGAAAATAATAATAATAATAATAATTGAAAAGAAAATGAAAATCCCAAAGTTTCCGTACCCCGTCTGTCAAAGAAACACATAAACGCAGCCTACGATACCGGTGGCAGCCAAAAGCGGTATTAGCAGAATCCTGTGTTCTCTTATTCCCCCACGTACTCCACATTCTCTCATTACATTGTTATCTCTCCTATCTCCATCCTCTTATTATTGTAATTACAATTAACTGCTTTCACAAGTAGGCCCGCTAATTCCTCATCTGTACTTTTCGTCTTTAACTTTTTAAGTATCTGATAATCACTTTGAGTTTCAATTAATTAAGAATCGAGTTACGTTAAAGTTCGTTTTAAGAGAAAATTTTTCTTAAGACTCATTTCTCAATATACAAAAATTCAAACTTGAGATATTGACCTTATTTAAGGAGAATCAAGTTCCTCCCACTTAAACCAACGAGTTGTTCGTGCTATTTTTTCATGATTTTAATTATAACGCTTAATCTTAATCTAATTATAATTACCATTATATCTTTTTGGTCTTAACTTTTTAGTATTTGATAACCACTTTGAGTTTTAATTAATTAACAATCGAGTCATGCTGAAGACCTTTCTGAGGGGAAGCCCTCCATAAGACTCATTTCTCTATATACAAAATTTAAACTCGAGACCTTGACCTTACTTAAGAAGAATTAAGTTTCTTCCACTTCAACCAACGAGTTGTTGGTGCTAATTCATGATCTTAATCATAATGCTTAATCTTAATCTAATCATAATTATAACTATAATTTCTAATCTTTTTCGTCTTAACCTTTCAATATCTAATAATCACTTTGAATTTTAATTAATTTGGAATCGAGCCACGCTGAAGTCCTTTCCGAGGAAAAGCTCTCCTTAAGACTCATTTTTTTATATACAAGATTCAAACTCTAGACCTTGACCTTATTTAAGGAGAATCAAGTTCCTCTCACTTGAACCAACGAGTTGTTGGTTCTAATTCATGATCTTAATCATAACGCTTAATCTTAATTTAATTAATTATAATTACCGAAGAACTGTTTTATCACTATAAGTCAAAGGGAAAAAAGAAAAAAGAAGTGGAAATATAGCAATAATTGTCTTGAGAGTTCTCGTCTTTGGTACAAGTGATAAGTAACTGATGAATATCATATAAATTCTTGATTTAATTTTAATTATGAGTGTCGTGTGTAAGTAATAGAATAATAAATTATATTATTCATGTCCTATTTTAAGTTGAATCTATATTAGTCAAAACATAATTTTCAAAATCAAATGATTTCTTTTTTTAATTGGTAAATATTATATTGAAGTTAATAATAAATAGGGAATGTGAGAATATTGATGGCCATTAATATTCTACAACCACACTTTTTAACATGTGATAGTTATCGCTTGCAAGAGCATTTCACATGAATACTATACTTAATTTGAATTCCTTATCTCGTGCCATAATTTCTGCTGTTCTTTGGTATCATCTCTGTCGTCTCCATTCATCCATTCATTCATATATACATACATATATATATATATATATATCAATTTTAAGAATACACCTGTTTTGAGAAAATTTCTAATTATTATTAATTTAATTATTTTTAATTAAAGAATGACAACACATAATTACTTGGCCTATTAAGCTGAAATAAGTAGGGTTAGTTATAGACAATGGATAGGAAACTTTGAGTAGGATAACGTGCACGTTTCACTTAATTTATCTAACAAGGATTACTCAATATATTAAAATGTTTATATGTCACGATTTAGATTTTGCACGTCTGTGTCGTGACTATAGATTTAATAATTATTTGCGATGAATTGTTTGAGATACCGTTCTTATTAATGTACAAAAAGAGATATATCAAAATTAAGAAGGTTGGCAAATAAGAAGGGGACATTTGGAGAAGACTTAGGAGTACGAGCTTGGAAAGAAAAGGCGTCTTGTAGTGGCGTGTGTAAATGTGGTCTCGTGAACTTTCCGGGGCCCTCCAAGTGCAACCCTCTCTCGTGAACTCTCTCTCCATGCACGGGGAGGAGATTAGAGGGTCCTTTATGTTTCTTCCATTTTGGCTTCCCCTTCCCCTTTCCCTTCCGCCTCCCCATCCCCCTCCCCTTCCCCACTACCCTTATAATTGTTATTATTATAATTATTATTCATTGTGTGTGTGTGTGTGAGACCAACCATGGCTAAGGATTTTCTTGCTTCAGTATACATGTATACACACACACAAGAAAAGTGGATTTGTGTTCTAGTATCACTTAGTACATGACAAAATGTATATAATTGCATTCAATTATTCAAGTTTACGTATGATATATATATATATATATATATATATATATATATTTGTGCTTCTTTTTTTCTATCACTTAATGATTTACTATTAACTATCATTTGCCCACCATAATGAATGTCTTGAACTTTTTATATTCCCAACCATATATATGTATATATATCTTAAATAAAGTTTTAACATTTCTTACTCAAAATTTACAATTATATTGCTATTTATAATGATTAAATTTAAGATGAAATTATATATTCATTATTTTTACTTGTTATTAGGTAAATTATTATATTTTTTTTTAATAAAACATTAAGATTAACGTGTCTTTTAATTTAAAAGATTAAAATATTTTTTAATTTTTTGTCCACATATATATATATATATATATATAATTATTTTGTATAAATTATAAAACATTAATCCAATAGTATTCTAAAGGAAAAAATAATAAATATTACTTTAATTTCTCAAGATAACAAGTAAAAATGCGAAGAAAAAAAAAATTATTCTATATTCTCATAAAACTTAGAATTCTCCATAATTATGAAGGAGAAGTTCCTTTGGTCTACAAAATTTTGTGCATGAATTTTTTAACATTGCACATGAACATATGCAACATTATAAGTAATTATAAATAAAGTTACTATTATCGGAATAATCACTTCTTTTCTTAATAACAACATTCATTAAATCTAATTTTAAGGGGAAAAAAAAAAAAAAATGAAAGAAAGAAGACACAAATTCAAAGTTGAAAAGATAGGGCAAAGGTTTCTATATATACATATATATCATGGTATAATGTAAAATGGATTATGGAAGATTCCATGAAGAACAACAAGAGAGAGTCTTGTGCTCTTTCTAGTAAGAGATACATATATATATATATATATAGATAGATGTTCACAATAAGTCACTGTTTGGATTAAATTATATATATTGTCTGAACTCTAAATTTTTATATTTATCCCCTTTTTGTGGAATTAGACATTTGAAAGATATATATAGTCATCATGATAATTATGACAAATTCCCATGTCTCCCTACCATATATAGCTGATAAAATGTCTATTTTCAAAGAGGGTGAAGAAAGAAGAAGAACCCTAATAAAATATCTATGTCTATTTCTCTTATTTTCTATTATCTTGTCAGACGAAGTATTTAGTAATTACATTAATTTTAAAAAGAATAAATATAAGTAAACTAGATTAATTAGCTGTTAATCTTCTGAAACATTAATCGATGCAAAGGCCAGCTGTAATGTTTTTTTTTTTTTTCTTTAAACATGGTTTACCAACACAGACTTATAATGTACTTTTGCTGATATAATATATATATATATATATATATATATATGTAAAAACAACTAAAACGACATATAATGACAAGATTAACAAGTTTTCCTGCACATTTGAATTCTTTTACTTATTGCTATAACAAACATGCACTTAATAATAATAATAATAATAAGGAATAGATCTGTGGATTTAGTTTCGAATGTTTAATTAAGATTTTGGTACATTTAATTCTAAATATTTTATTTTGATATTTTTAATTCTAAATGAGTTGTATTTTATTAGTTTTAGTCTTTTTGGATGAAAAATAACTTAAATTAAGATAATAAATGTCTAAAAATTATTATATTCATACTTTTATTGAGGTCATTTTTCATCTTTAACAATTAAAACTAGTAAAATTTAATATTTAGAACCAAACATTAGTATTTTTTTTTTTTTTTTTTTGAAAATTTGAGATATTTTCGTCTCTGACATATCTCGAACTCATAACCTCTCATATCATAAGTGAGACTGCTACCTATTGAGCTAAACCTTCTTAACAAAGATTAGTAGTAATAATAATAATAATTTCAAATGGTCTTAATCAAATGTATTGTCTGAAATGTGAAATGTCTCTTCCACACTAAAAAGAAATTAAAGAAGGTACATTATAGTTGTACTGCAACAGTACTGCTTTCTTACTTTGTCTTTTTTTGCAACATTATTTTTTTCTGAATCCACATGATGTTCGATCTAAATATACTGTTTAATCTCAACCAAATCAACTTAATTGATGAGAAGTAGGTTTAGGAAGAAATTAAGAAATGGGGTACTTGCATTAAAAAATAAAAAATAAAAAGAGAATGAGTGAATACTTTTTGTTTTTGTTTTTTTTTTTTTTATTAGGGAGTTTCGTCTCTAATGTATTTCTAACTCACGATTTGTCAAATTATAAGAATTGTAAGAGGGACTGATATTAATTGAACTAAACTATGTTGTCATACGAGCTTATATTAAAAAAAAAAAAAAAAAAATTCTAAATATTTTTAATTTAATAGTTTATAATTATATCTAAGTAATTACTACTTTGGTTTTCCTTTTACTTATCATTGGACTCAAACTTTTATTACTATTAAAATCGATTCTCTCTTTTTAATTTGAAAGATTAAATTTTTTTTTTTTAATTTTTTTATTACTATGTAAAAAATAATTAATTATTGATATTAATTATAAAGTATTAGTTCAAGAATATTATAAAAAAATAATAAATATTACATTGATTTTTTAACTGGACAAGTAAATAATCTTTCTATTATTATTATGACAAGTAAAAATATGATATGATACCCTTGTAGCTTGTAAATATTATATGAGGTCTTAAGTTTAATATTTATTATGAGTATCATGTAAGAATTAAAATAAATTTTTTTTCTTTTCAAGAGTTAAATTTTTAGACTGAGACGTTTTTTTTTTTTTTTTAATGTACCATTCTCATGATAAGTGAGAAAAAAGAAAGAATAAAATGATATAACTCAATTAGTAGAAATGACACTTATAATATAAGAGATCATGAGTTCGAGTTACGTTAAACGCGAAAAAAATCTCAAAATTAAAAAAAAAAAAAAAAAAAAAAAAAAAAATGAAGAAGGGAAGAAGGGAAGAAGGGAAGAAGGGAGAAGCTTTATATATGGACCATGTTTTGATCTCAATATTAATTCCTAATGATTTGTAGGTTTTGGCAGTGTTCTCGTGAACAACAAAAGCATGTGGTATTCTTAGTACCACCATTCGTTCATTTATATATTAAAGTCATGCAACAATAACTCTCTCTCTCTCTCTCTCTCTCTCTCTCTCCTCCTTCCAAAAGGGTTCTGGTCCATTAATGAATACTGCTGGCCAAGAACATTTTTCTTTTTACAACCCTCAATGAGTGGATTTAATAACCAAAAGACAAAAAAAAATGGTAGAAACTGTCATGCGGACAAATTGCAGAAAGCTAGCTAACTGCTGGTGTAAATTAATTCTATTATAATTCTTAATTTTATATGAATAATAAGTCATTTGTGTACGTAAATACATAATTAATAATAAAATATTTAGTTCGATTCTTCCGAACTATAAATATAATTTTATAAGAGTCAGAACGAGACTTTATTTTGAATAAAAATTAGACTGTCTGTAAACACAACGGTTAAAATTAATATGTTTGGAAACATGACTTGAAGGACAAGGGACTTGGAAATAAACAAGTTTAAGAAGCATTGGTAATTGATCTCATTGGCTAACTCTCTGTGTGTGTATATATATATATGTTTGTATATACATATATATATTAAAAACTGATTAGACAACTAATTAAGATCGATTTTGGCTCACGGGATCATGATTTAAGCATTGTCCTTTTTTTTTTTTTTTTTTCCTTTGTTTCACAGTTTACAAGGAAAACATATATGTCGTGTCAGCCATCCATCTTAAGCTTCCAAGGAAGAGACGGCTATGGAGATTTGATGATACGCTGTATATATATATGGTGATTGTTGAGCACGTGAACTTCTTCAGTTTTAAGTATTAAAAAAACAAAAAAGAAGAGTTCTTTGTCCTTATTACGTGTGTGATCTCTATTGAGTTCTATAATTCTATATAATTTTCTTTACACAAATTATAACTGTTTTGAAGACAATATATAATTAAATTAATTATAAAATAGGGTTTTTGTCGTTATCTTCTTGCTTGTTTCTGAAGGGGTTAAATTATTACCAACCAATTTATATATCATCGTGTTGCTTTAAACTAAATAAAAAAATTTCAAAGACGCTTACTCATTTATATATATATATATATCAAGCCAAGGGGTTGAGTTGAGCTTTTTTTTTCTTCTTCTTCTTCCCTTTGTTGTACTTTTTTTTTTTTTCCTGCTGCTGCTATATAATAATACGACTTGGGCAATAATGCAAGCTAAGAAGCCATGGGAGTTTCTTGAACCATGTATTTCGTAATTTAAGACACGTGCTCGTTAATGACAATGGCTCTTTGTAGCCACAATCATCCAATCTACTACTCTGCATGCCCTTTATATATATAAATATATATATATATATGTGGATGTGTGTGTGTGTGTATATTTTGTTTTTATAAGAAAATTATTTTGTTCTTGTCGCTCGCTTTGTTAGGGTTTTGCAGAAGAAGTACTGTCGATCAGAAATGGGGTCCTTTTGTTTTCCGACCATTACATACGTAGAGAATCCGGGTTTCGTTTGTAATGAATGAATGAATACCTGTAGTTCAATCCCCTCCTCAAACAGTCTCACTTATGATCAAAATATTTTAATAAAAGTTGTAAGTATAAATATATATCGAATTAATTAGACTAATTATTCGTATATATATATATATATAGACATAGCTATATATAGATATAAATATACACAAGAGAAATATATAAAATGTAAAAGTTGTCTAAGAGAGTAAAATATTCTATTTTAGGAATTCTCTTAATCACAAATCGAAATCACAAATAAATTTTAATGAGTTAAGCCTCCTATAAGAGGGACTCACATCCCCTATTTTAGGTAAGTACAATTATTCTTTTTGCTTTATAATTTATCTTGAGGATAGATTTACAATTTAAGCATTGGAGCCTTTTAATTTGAAGGAAACCCTAACATATATGGACATAGCTATATATATATATATATATAGATATAGATATATACAAGAAATATACATAAAAGGTAAAAGTTGTGCAAAAGAATAAAATACTCTATTTTAGGAATTATCTTAATCTCAAATCAAAATCACAAGTAAACTCATTAGAGTTAAGCATCCTATAAAAGGGACTCATATCCCTTTATTTTAGGTAAGTACAATTATTCTCTTTACTTTCGAGTTTGCCCTAAGAACATGTTTATGACTTAAATATTGGAGTTTTTTTTTGAGAGAAACACGACCTTCCTCCACTTTTGAAGAAGACCATCCGGCTACATTAGACATAGATATGATGGGGAAAAAAATGCATATACTATGTGAGAAGAATATTTAGCCTTAAAGAATATAGTAGCAGGTTATAGGTTGGTTGTTGAATTTGCTTTAACAATTAATGGCATATATTGATTGCCTAATATTCTGCTTTTGTCCATTTTTGTGTTTTCTTATGAACCAAGAAGGTTCTAATATTAGGTAATGTGGAATTGATTAATACTCAAATGGTTGTTGTTGTCGTTATGGTGATTGGAATTCATATAATGATTTGCCCCGTTGTGTGTAAATATATCTTAACTTCTTCTTTTTTTTTTTTTTTTCCCTTAATAAATTTGAGAAATTTAATCCTTAATAAATTTTATTTTGATGAAGTTTCAAATTACATATATATATATATATATATATATATATATATATTAAAATTTTTAAATATTAAATAAGATTACAAACTAGTAATATATTTTCTTTTTACAAAACTATACAAAAATAATAATTTTAAATAATTTTGTTAAGATGAGAAAAGTAAAATTATTATCCTACATATATTAAAAATTTAAAAATTAATGCAACATGATAAAACAAAAAGAATTTTTTTTTTTTTTTTAAATAATTAGTAAACACAATTGAGACGGAAAAGTATTAAAGATTAGTGTGAAAAACAATAACTTTTGTTGATATTCTTTAATGAAGTTATCATTGTAAAATGACATTTTTTTTCTTTTTAACTGACCAAAATCATAACAAACATTAAATGTATATATATATATATATATATTAATTAGATTTTGATCAAGAAATAATATATTACAAGTTTGTGTTTTTTTTTAAAAAAAAATAAAAATAAAAAAATGAATTTAAAATTTACCTCGATAAAATTTATTAAAGACTAATAATTTATCAATTTTTCTAAAAAAAAAAAAAGAAACAAATAAAATTTCTTTAAAGGACTTGTGGTCAACAGTCCAAGCCAAAAGCCTCACCAAGAACTTCGCCAAGAAAACGTGGGACAAAAATTGAATTAAGTAAAATTATATAATAATAATTTTTTTTTTTAAAAAATTTTGAGGATTTTTGTCTCTGACATGTCTCAAACTTATGATCTTTCGAATTATAAGTGAGGCTGCTACCACTGAGCTAAGTCTTCTTAACAAATTATATAATAATTATATACCCCATTTTAATATATAAAATAAATTTTTAATTTAATATTTATATAAATCAGAATATAAAAAAAAATAATTTATTTACAAAATAAATTATACAGATTGAATTATATAAATTATTATATTTATTTATATATATATATTTTTATCTGTTCATCCATGAATTTAGGGAAAAGAAGAAACACATTAATTGATATACAACCATATATAAGTAGTAGATATATGCATAAAATTGAGACATCAAAACCACTCCTAAAATCATTTAAGGTATCTCCCAACAGAAAGAAAGATCCTTAAAAAAAATTGTCTTAATAATTAGTTAATTAACTAATTAATAACTCTTTGTTTAATCTTTATACCAAATAAATTAAAGCAAACCAAACTGGGAAATATTCTTTAGACTTATACATTTATATATATACACACACAAAAACAGACAAAATTCTAGCTAGGGCTGCCATTCAAAACCTAATTTTGTCCATTTTAAAGAATAACAGCCATACAACATAATGTGTTTTCAAGATCCCACAACTAATTCTGCTGGCAGGTTGTTATAATATGTATAATATATATATATATATATATATATATATATATATGTTTGTATGTAACTATGTATGTATATAAGATCCCTTAGTTCATGTGCATGGCAAGATGTAATATATCATCTGAAAATCTTTCAGATGCATTTGGAAATCCATTTCAAGAAAGCTGTTTCTTGTGGAAATGACTCCAAATTATGTACTAATCTAAATATAATCTTAATTAATACGGAATTACAGAAAATAATACGAGTTATGCAGAAATCTAGAGAAGTAGATTCAAAATTTTGGAAATTTTGTATTATTCATCATTTTGGTACAATCTAATCTGTTTCAGTTTGTTAACTAAAACAAGCAACAAATTAATTAAATTATAGATGAAGAAATCTAGATGAGTTTTTAGTTTGGAAGTACGTAGAGGATTCAAAAATTTGGAAATTTTGTATTATTCATCATTTTGGTACAATCTAATCTGTTTCAGTTTGTTAACTAAAACAAGCAACAAAT
>JAXGGT010000141.1:836874-853226 GCA_035583425.1 Marsdenia floribunda | reverse complement strand
AACATACTCATTTCTAACTCCTAAATTATTTCTAACTCTTAAATACAAAACTAAATCCAACCCAAACATATCACAAACAAATCAAACATGATTTTTTTGCACTAAATGAAAAGATAATAAAGAGAGTATAGAGAGGAAACATTACCTTCAAATCTTTGGTTATTGAAGAGGAAGCAACAAGTGGGAGGAAGAAAGAAGCAAAAAGGGGTGATAAGAAATGAGATAAAAGGAAATCAGAAAAGATAGGAAAGAAAGAAGAAATGAATGGTTGATATAGAAGTCTGGATTGCGTTGTATGGCTAAGTCGCAGCCTGGAGCTGCGTTGTAGGGCTAAATCGCAGCCTTGAGCTGCGTTGATGGGTATGTCGCAGCCTTGAGTTGCGTTGTCAACGAGGATAAGTCACAGCCTTGAGCTGCGTTGACATCGTGGATAAGTCGCAGCCTTGAGCTGCGTTGTTAGGTTATGTCGCAGTCTTGAGCTACGTTGTCGACCTGGCTAAGTCGCAGCTTCTGGCTGCGTTATTCATCAAAGTCGCAGCTACAACCTGCGTTATATATATCGCACACGCAAGCTGCGTTTCAAGGCTTCATCGCAGCCTCCACATGCGATGAGGCCATATTCGCACAACGTTTCACCGCCAGGGCCATTGCACGCCACTTTTGCCTAATTAAGGCCAAACTTGGGATAAACCCTTAATAAAATTTTCAATTATAGTAAATTTTCTCTCCTCTACTCGATGTTTTCTCCAGTCTAAAATTTCCATGTAAATCTGTATATTCTATCTTATTTTTCTCTATTTGCTATTTCTAATCATTATCTTACCTAATTTCGTAACACTCTTAGACATCTTATACAGTAAACCGTAAACTCAATGCTGTCTCCGGCTTCCTCCATCCTTTTCCACTTGCCGGAGGGGCTGAAGGCCCAACGTAATCCCCAAATACAGCAGAGAACGCAACAAAGAAATGGCAGGTTTCTTTATGAAGTATAACTCAGAGAAGTTGAGGTGTATTGTTCTCTCTCCTGACCCTCGCCTTCGCTATCCCTTCCACATTCACTTATGTCAAATAGGAGATTGCAGTCCCTCCTTTTCCCTGAATTTCCATACTCTATAATTTTTAGATAAAGCTTCAATCTGGGCTCAGGTAAATATTTGAGTTGTTAGTGATAAAGTTTTTATTTTTACTTTTAATTTTCATGGGAGTTTTGTAGATAGTTGGTGTTTGGTATTTTGAAGAAACTGGGCCATACAAATATCAAGGATCATCTCAGTGGTTCTCCTCTTGAATGATCTGTTTGGTTTCTCTATTTTTTTTTTTTTTTTTTCCTCTAGTTTGCATATTCTTTTAACTAAATATAATCTTGATTACTCGTAGTTGAGTATTTGAACATAACTCTAATTGAAAGTTGGATGTTTGAACCTGAATTTCAATCTCAATCTTGAACATCTTTAGACATTGTATTTCTTAAATGTCTTTCATTCTAGGTTCTTGGTAGTGTTCCCTTTCCTTCCTCTTATTTCCTCTGATGAAGCTTATTTACGAAAAAAAAATTGAGAAAATCAAGAAGGAAGTGACAACCTTATCGTGGCAAGCTTACAAGAGATTAGTCTGTATAATGATCTATCTTTTTTAATTCATATCTCAATCAATAGTGAGGTACAACGTTGAATTCATGACATATTGTGTATAAGACATACCCTGCTATTTTTATAGAAAATGTCTGAATCTAAGATGACTCAGATGAAATAATATACTATATCCTCAGCAATTACTAAAACAAATCCAACATATAAATGTAGTTGTAGCAGCTGCAAGTGAGTCTGCAGCTATAGGTCTGTGTGAATGAGATGTTCTTGGCTGGTTTGGGTAATCTCAGCATCTTTCTTCTGGTTGATAATGACTCTTTTGTCAGATGAGGTAAGACAGGCTTCTATTGAAGGCTGCACAATTCCATAGCCAAAGCCTATGGCAGAGTTGCAGTAGGCTTCTACTTCACCATCCTTCCCTTCTAGATTTACATTATTCAATACAATGTTACTGCAAGGAACAGTGTCACTGCACGCAAATTTCATAGCTTTGCGACTTTTTGAAGTCCCACTAATGTTCCTATATATGATTTCACTTATTTCCACTGCAGATGTCTGGAAGATAAAAGATTGAAAATGATATCACTAGGTATCTATAAAGTTGATAGGATAAAGAAAGATCTCAATTTATTATAATAGCATTAGTGTTAGTAGGAATCTTCAGAAAGTAAAGTTTTTCTAGTAGTTGATATAGCACAAGTCAATACCTGATTTTGGCAAGTTGTTGGAGAATCACAGTAGAATTGGTCAATGATGATTGGATAAGAAACCTCTTCCATCCTCACATTTTGATAGCGTACAGATCGAACATAACCAGATCCTCCCTGAAAGGTCATCTCTTGTAGTCATTCTTTGCTAAACCAGCCAAATTTGTAATAAAGATTGTTTTTTTCTCTCTCTCTTTTTCTTTCTTTCGGAACCTTAAGTACCGAAGTAAGAAGTTTTCAAATGAATATTTGTGCTAACTATAAATTTTGCAGTTGAGTGCTGGACTACAAATAGAGGTCTGGACTAGCATCAAACATTTGAGTGCTGTTCCTTTTAAGAAGTCTCAAACTTTGAGTAAGGCTAGCACCCTCACTGGAAGGAAGCAATGGAATGAATAAGCCACATAGCTCTGTTTCTATGGCATAAACATCCTTCTCAAAAGTAGGGAGGTAGACAAAAATTATCCTATTATTAAGATAACTATCCTTCAAATTTGAGATGGAGATATACCTGCCAAGTCTTGATTCGAAGGCCGTTGGTAGTGCCTCGAAGAAAAGCATTATCCAGTACAACCTTTGTCACTATGCCAACAGAGTTGTCCTTCCCCAGGCTTCCTATGCTGACAAATGAAAATCATGCAACAAAATCAGTAGAGGAGGGCATTAGAACTATAATGCATCTTATTACCCAAAAAACTTGAGTTTTTCTTATTTACTTGAGAAATGAAATATGATTTTGTGATCAGTATTTCAAATGAAATCATGTGATCTAGTTTCTTAACAATAGGAAAAACCCTCTGAATGTCCAATACCTGATTCCATGACCCGGTCCGCAATATAGTGCCTTCATCTTGATATTAGAGCTAGCATTTACAATTGAAACGCAGTCATCACCTAGAATCACAAACATGTTAATTATCTGCATCAGGGAAATTATATATCTTATAAGACATCTTCCAAAGTGAATGTCTTCTACAACCAAAGAAACATGAAACCATATGACAGTTTAACTAATGCATAAACTGGTTGCTGATGGGTGATTATGTTGAATTAGCTTGTGAATTAGAAGGGAAAAGGAAAAGAACAGATTCGTAAGTAGAAATAGGAAAGATTCATAACCTGTTCCAATTTTGCAGTTCTGAAGTACAACATTTGTTGATCCAGTGATATGAATTCCATCAGTATTTGGACTGTCTTCAGGAGCAGAAACTTTCACACCAAGAATGCGCACAGAATCCGACTTTGAAATGACAAAATGCATCTGTTGGCTATTTTGGATTGTAAGGCCTTTTACCCTCACAGCAGAGCTTGAATCTATGGTTAGTGCCTACATATAAATTATGGCAAAGGTACATTTAAAACTTAATTCTACTTCTTATTACTATGCAACAAGCTGAAAAAGTCATGGAGTTCTTACTGTTGGTGCTCCTTTGCAAGGCTGTAGAGAAGGAAAAATGAGAAAACGTCAAAAGATAAACTAGTTTATTTTCCTTCCTTTCGTAAAAAGCTTGATGCATAGAAATAGTGGATGATACTTACATTTGACTTGTTCTTTTTGCAAGAAGCTGCCCACCATTTGCTTCCTGAGCCATCAATTACTCCCTTGCCTTGGAAACTAACTCTACTGATACTGGAAAATTCAAGCCAATTTCTTGAAAATTTTGGGTCCCAGTTTTTGGGATCATCAGGTGCCACAATGGTGCCTTCAATCTGTGTACCGTAGATTCATAAGCTTAACATCAATTAATTCCCTATAGTTTGGCCAGCAGTGAACCAATCTGATAGAACAGTGCTGTTAGAGTAGTAGCCTGTAGGGAACTGAATTAATGTAAGAAAGTAGAAAGGATTATGAACAGGTCTTTTCACAAAGTACCTGGACAACTAACTTGTCTGCACAAGGCCCTTTAAATTTTGTGGCATTGACTAGATATTGGCGTCCATGAGGAACCAAAAGAACTGATTTTGAAGTTGAACAAGCTTGTTTCCATGCATCTACGAAGGCCTGATGACAAGTGGAATGAAAGTTTTATCTGATAAATCCTATGGGATATAATCATGTTCCATTTGCCACCAAGATATTTCAAGCTATAAATTTCCAAGAGAACAACAAAGTAGTGGAAATGAAAAACTGAATATTCACCTTGGTATCATCAGAAACTCCATCCCCAGCTGCACCAAAACTATCCACATTGACAAGAACTTTGCTACCCCGTTCACTTCTCCATAAGGACTCTACATTAAAGAGTTCACTTTCATCATCATTTTCTTCTTCTTCTATGTCAAAACTTTCAAGTTCCTTTACGATATTATACTTGTCAGAAAATCTTGTCTCAGCTTTAGCTGCTACTAATATAATAAGCATAGTAAATATGGAAATGAAGATAATCTTGGTCATGGTTTAAAAGGGTTTTTTTTGTCTTTTGGATATTTTTGCTAGATTGATTTGTTCTGCATAATTCAAGAGAAGCCATTGGTATTAATTTATATGTATAGATTAGTATTGAAAGTGGATCATTTTTTTTTTTTTTTTTTTTCTTTTTGCGGTAATATGGCTTGGCTTGAAAGTAGATGAAGGTGTAACACTTTCTATATGACCACACTTGAAGGAAAGGCTGAAGTTTTTTAGAGTCCTTTGCTTTACTCTTCAGCTAGCCATCAGTACTCCAATGCACACTAATCGTTCGTTCACATTAACTGGTCAAAGACTTTCTGTTCATTTTTTTTGCCTTTGACAGTGAAACCATACAAGACGTTATCTGCTGGGAAACCTTTGTCAGTTAGCCACAAAAGGATGGAATGATTGTAGGATGGCATTTAATGCTTCTTCAGTGTAAAAGATGACATCTCATCTAAAAAGATACAAACTGTCAACTAGTTTAGTAAGAGCAACGTAGGCAACAAACTGCTGTTAGAAACCTGTTTTCCGGTCAGGCTAAAATGTTCAGAAAATCTCATGCTATTCGATTTTTTTTTTTGTTTCGTTTTAGTAAGTTGATACACTTATCGACTAATTTGAGAGAGATTTATAGAAGACTTATAATACTACAATTCATCATTGAAATATGGTATAAGACCATTCTCAAGGTTAAACAAGGTCATTTCAATTATCGACTAATTCAAGAGAAATTTATAGAGACTCTCTAAATCACAAGACAGGATTGAAATACGACACAAGATTATCCTATACAAATTAAACTTTCAATTGATTTGACAAGCCATATATTTTCTCACCTAGAGAAAAAAAATTATACTAATTAGACTATCATTTTATCCTCCTCATGCTATTTGTTGTCTGCACAAATCATGAGGCAAACAATGTAGGTTTCTCATCTGGTGCTGATCAAAACCAATTTTTGTAAATCCATAACTAAACTTGAAACTGCTTTTGTGTTTTGCAACTCATGTTAGTTCTTGCACCTTCAGGTTTTATAATAGATATGGCACACCTGAATCGAACTGGATCCTTAGGGTTCAGTTCCATGCAAGATTTTTTATCCACAGCATTCTCAAATGTATGCCTGCAGAATTCTCAATCTTTGCAGATTTTCTATACATGTCAATCAAAGGACAGGCATTCCTGTTCTAGAAGCCTAATTTTAATGCACAACAGTTATATGATAAATCCAAGAACCCTAACCATGATTGTGCTGAATCTTGCCCAAAAATTGCACCCTAGTGAAATATCGACAGTGTAGCTGGAAAACCATTGGCTGAAGAAACAGAAACCAAGGAAGTCCATTAGACATCAAGAAGCACACTGATAATATAAATGTTCGTTCTAAATCCAAGAATATTTGGACTAACAATCTTACTGTACAAAAGCCTAAATTGCTTCATATATACTTGGTTTTCTTGAAAACCCACACCGATGAAGCCCAGATATCATTACATTCCATGTAACAACATCTCAAGTTGGCAATTCAGCAAACAGGTTCACCCATACACATTTGATTGGATCATTGGGCAATTTATTGCAAGATCCGATGTTAATTGAAGCCTGATGGTTCCTAACTTCCGACAACAAAATGGATTGGAAGTCTTAAATTCCCCAGCCCAAAGTAAATAATTCAAAAGAAATACCTTGTAGTCGAACATCAGACGGATATATCAGTTTGAAAAAATCAAGATGGGATTTTGATAGTGCCGACTAATTGTATGGAATTACTCATTCTGTGTAGATTTTCAGCAGACAGTTATTAGGAACAAATAAATGATAACCTGTTAGACCTCTTCATGTATATAAAAAT
The DNA here is from genome assembly GCA_035583425.1 of Marsdenia floribunda. Lineage (NCBI taxonomy): Eukaryota > Viridiplantae > Streptophyta > Magnoliopsida > Gentianales > Apocynaceae > Marsdenia > Marsdenia floribunda. Next base: position 846,683 of record JAXGGT010000141.1, on the reverse strand, counting down.
ATGCATATATTCTAAGAGACTGTAGATTGGGTTGGCAAAAATCACCAGTTCTCTGGTTGCCATGAAAGTCCTGCAAGAAAGACATGGATTCATATAAAATAAAGCTCGGGAAAATTAGTCGGGATAAGGTTTTACCTAACAAACATCCTTTAGAAACTGATGTAATAATTATATCATTGTAGAAACACAAACACAAGTTTATACGTTATCAAAAGTTATATATAAAACAGGAACCAGCAGGAGGAGCATGGAAATATTTTATTTCCAAATGCTACGAAAAAAAACAATAATAATTGATATCAAAGTGTTGATGATGAAACAGCTTCCAGAAGTGCATACGTGAACTGCATCTGTTTCTCCTCGTCGATTTTAGAGAAGAGAGGAACATGAACAAAGAGAGACTTATGACCCTTTTGCTCTGCAAACCGGAGAGAATGATAATACACATAATTGCACACAAAACGGCCTGCATCATCAGAGGTTATCACATCGTGACCTTTATTCTTCAAGTGCCCCATGATTGCCTCAACAGAGCAAGAAGTCTTCAATAACAAAACTTTCATGTCAGCAAAGACCAATAAATGTCAAACAAAAGAAAATTACAAAGGAACCCTGTTATAGATAGGACAAAGCCCAAAAGCATGGTTTTTGCCTCTGATTCCCATGTCATTTTCATACAGGACAGGGAAAATTGAAGAACATTGCAAACAAGTATATTTTCTTTATAGTAATGCTGCTCATCTCAAATGGAAAAGATTCAAAAATTAGCTTCTGGAAAAGCAGAGACTACCAAGGATTCCAAAGACATCATCATCTAAAACTGCATTATCCAGTGGCACATCCTTTCCTAAGAAATAGGGAATATCTCATAATATTATGAGCAGCTAAATCCACTTGTCAGGAAAAAGAAACCACCAACAACTACCCTACTAAGCTCCCAAGGAGATAAGCTCGAGAATATCAGTCATGAGGCCTTTCTAGCTAATGCATTTTTGCCTACTACTTTTCTGAACATTCTCACGAAACTTTATAGGAAGTTTCTTCATTTTTGATTAATGCCTCAAAACAAAATTTCTTGAATAGGTGGTTGCACAGATGCAAATATTGCCGTAATCCCAAATTTCTGCCCATGTACTGGACTCTTACTATGAATTTTCTTCGAAGTTCTGAAGAAGTACAATCACAGGAATAGCATCCAGAGACAATTACATTTATACCACTTATGGGACATCCAACGGGTGAATAACCAGATTTTCAACTAGAAGATAAAACAAGACCACGTTGTATAGATAGAGTTCTACATGCCACTAAATTCAGGAGGAACGACAGTTACTATTGCATGTAGACATTCAGCAGAAACAATGGCTATTTTCTTCACTAACATCATTGAAACAAGAAACTGATTTTAGATTCTTTATTATGTGACCTTCCAGAAAAGGGCCAATTAAGGAAGGCAATAAATCCCTTTCAAATATTAATGGACATCACGATGAAACTAAGATTATGTAATATCACTTTATCCATACCATCCACACATAGCTTAGTTATCAGTGTTCCAGTCCCCATTAAGAGACTGAAAAAAAGCGGAAACAAAATAAAGGGCGGGGGGGTGCAAATTGAGAAAATAAAAGGGCCCAAAACGTACCTTTTTTGTTTGAGTTATTGCTCCATCTCCAGGAACTATGGGAATTTGCTGGATGAATATAGTACTTTAGCATCACTAGATTCCTTTTCAAGTGTATTTCACTAAAAAAGCTAGAGAGCGAATGTCCTACCTGAGGTTGCCAACCCAGCTCATCAGGACAACGAAAAGTGGCTTCATTGATTGCCTGACTTTCAATGGCAAATTTGAGAGCTCCACTATTTACTCCCATGTGAAGCTGAAACATACAAAGGGGAAGATCCTCAGGTTACCAAACCTTAGTGACCTATAAGGGTCAGAAACAATACAAAGAAAACAAATCAGAAAGCAAAGGAAGTTTAAACCGACCCAAACAACTGAATCTTTTGAGCTGTTTTCTGTTGAGGTCCCTGACTCCAGGACCTTGTAAAGGGCGGACAGTGCGCCATCGCCAGCTGTTTCAAGAACCAGGCAACTTCCCAATTGTACACCAGGTGGTGATCCTTTCTTTTCAACATATTTCTTTAGATTATTGACAATGGACTCAGTGGGATTCTCAGCAACTCCTTGAAATTTCTTGAATCCTGTCACATGAATAGTTACAGACTTTGGCCCTTCAGATCCCATCTCCTATTTAAGAAATGAGGTGCAATTCTCTACTCCTCCTGAATAAGTGTGAAGAATGTCACCTGCTCACAATGCATTCAATACCATTCTATAATCCCAATTCCATTCACTAATGGAAGAAATACAAAAAAAGAGAAAGTTGTTTTCTTTATGATATGAGAACTGATAATCACTTAATTAACAACTAATAGCACAAAGAATCAAGCAAACATAGCATTTTCAACATGAAAAGTCAGCCTCTACTGATATTACTAATGTCGGATGCATAATGCATAATCTACAGTCCCTATTTGTTCATTAAAGTTCACAGAAACTGAACGTTTGCAGAAAGGAAAGAAAGACACAGAACCAAGAATAACCACTCCCACCTCCAAGTGACATCAAAGGCGACAAGATGCCGACTCAAGATTGAAACATAAACATAAACCAGAATCAAAGCACACCAAGCAAGAAGTTTACTGGATGAAATCCTATACCATCATTCAGACAAAGTGAACATCCGCGGGGAACGAATCTAATCTAAAAGAAAATCGCAAGAAACCTACTCTGAAATGCTGCATAAGTTAATATATAGAAGAATTGAGCAACAGAAATCAAAATAAAATATCAGATGAAGCCTGAATTTCCATATAGACAATACTCGAGTTCGAGAAAAGAGAAGGGAAAGAAAAAGGAAAAAAAGCAGCATAATATGTAAAGATAGCAAAATCCCAGATGATAACTTGAGAACAAGAATCATAAAGAATCAAAAGTAGATTCCTTTAAAGTAGAATCCAACAACAACGGACCTAACCTCCCCACTTCTACTACTATCTTTGCCCAGTTGCCGATGAAGGAGAAGCTTTTCTGTCAGCACCTTGGGTCTTTATTAATTAGTATTTAGCAAGAAAGGCAGGTAAGAGTAGGAAAATGGCCATGTCTAAGTTACTAATTACACTTGTGCCACAAAAATTTTTTGTTTGTTTTTTTGTGTCTGCTATTGAGAAAATCAAGATTAGATGAACAAATCTTTGGCTGCATGGAAACAAACACCAGAATAGATGATGATGGTGGTGGTGGTGATAGATGGGTACGTCATTCTTTCATGAAGGAGACAGACCAAGTGTTACTTGATTGCACGCGCTTATAGAAGCAAGAAAATCATTTTCACTTAGAAGACGAAGAACTGTAGAGGACCGATACCTGACTCCTGAGACTGATTATTTGCCTTCTGCGTGAAGAAAAAATTATATATATATATATACAGAAATACATGAGCCAAATGAATAAACTCACTCTCATGAAACCTCTTTTTTTTTTTTTTTTTTTTTTATTCACCAAAAAAAGAAATGAAACCGCCATTTTATTTTATTTTATTTTAATACTATTCAGCCTTAACTCTTTTAAATTATTAATAAATAAATGACCCTGAATATGTTACTTTTTATATTTTCTTTAATTTTTTTTTAAAAAAATAAAAGTTTTATTTATTTTTCTAAAAAAAAAAAATCACAATTTTGATTCAAAATATTATGAGTTTTAAGTCACATAATAAGTCTCAAAATTAAAAAATATATATTGTAATATGAAAAAAGGAAAAAAATAAAAATAAAATCTTTTCTCATTCGGATAAATAACCTATCTAGTTGGTTATTGATATTCTCAAATAAAGTAATATTTATTTATTTGTTTGTTTTTTTATTCCAATTGATTAGAAGATTGAAATCATTATTAACTACCCTTCCGATAGGAAAATTCTTACACTAATTCTTTTTAGCAAGATGAAAGAGCTACCTTTCTTTTCTTTTTTCTGTTAAAAAAAAAAAAAAAAAAAAATTATGTAGAAGCTTCTTTTTTAATAAATGAATAAAAGCAGTTTGTATTTGTAAAAATAAATATATTATTTTATATACGTATACTCATTATAAAACAAGTAATATTTATTTATTTATGAAAATTTATAGGTCATATTCTTCTTCTCTTTCTGGCAGGGTACCCCAAAAGTATTTCTTCCCACATTACTTTTAGGTGTGCAATGACTTGCATGCAGACGTGTGTATATAGTATAGTATCTAACTTTTCCTTCTTTTTCTTTTCTTTTTCCCCTTTTTTTTTCCCCCCTTTTTCTTCTCTGAATCTTTGCATATCCCGCTACTTACCTGACAAAATTGAATTAAAATCTATCTTCTCTCACCTTCACCACTATAAAACAACTCAACTGCAACAACTAATTCATGAACTTTTTCAAGCTAATAAGAGAAAAGACTGTCTCATAATACTTTAAAGCTTGTACACACACCGCACCCTTCTTCCATAAGGGTTAAACACTGATCAATTTGGGCTTTTCCAGATTGTTTGCCCCGCCAGAAGTGGGAAACCACGAAAGGGAAAGCTGCATATATGAAAGATGATCAGGCTAATACAATACCATGCAACTCCATTCCTTTATGATCAATGATTTAAATGTATTTAAGGACAGATTCTCCCTCCACAATGCAAAACAGGTTAGAAAAAGAACTCAGAGAGATCATCAATTTTTTCTGAAATTTAACAAATTGCTAAACACATATTTAAGTTATATATAGATTAACAACACCAAAATGGAATATGACAACATGGGTAATAATATCTTTAGTTAATCTTTCAACATGTAGATTAATCTTTCTTTTTTTCTTTTTTTTTCTTTTTTTGTGTTTATGTTCAAGACAGGTACACCTGGACAGTAGCAGTTGTTATCAACTGACATACAGGACAAACATTGACTAGACCTTCACAATCTTTACACAAGCAGAGATGTCTACAAGGCATCAACAGTATAGATACCTCCTTTGCCTTGCATGTTCTGCATATCATGTTGCCTTTAACTAAAGGAGACTTGCCCAACTCACTTGGAACGCTTAGGTGATTGTTTGGGTCTATACATGAGGCAGCATCATCCTTATCACTGTCACCAAATCCTTCTTTCACTTGATCAGCAGCACCCTGCATTGCCTGTTGTAGGTTGGCTTTCAAAAAATTGACAACCGACTCATTGTACTTTGCCCTATAGCACCATTGCTGAGCTTCTACTGCAACTTGCTTCATTCTCTCAGTCAATTCCTTGTTCTTGCGATTTATATTTTCTAACTCCAGATCTTTCTCATGTAACTTCTTACCAACACCTTTCTCTACGGCAGTTAAAAAGGAAGCCATGTGTCTCTTCTTCATGTCCCTCACCTCTTTCATCAGATTTTCTTCCTGTTCAATAGAATCATGGGTTTTCTTCATGTAACTTCCATTTTACAATCAAAGGTAGAAAAACCCTCGTTGTACAGTTGAAGGTGGTTCTAACCATCTAAAAGGAATAGCCATATAGGAAGAAGTTCAAATAATGCTATCTTATGATATATGACTAACTAGATTCAAAAATGTTGGTGTTCATCAAATGTGTATATATTAAGAAAGCACAGTTAAATTATAACATAATTGAACAATCTGAACCAAAGCACAGTTAAATTATAACATACTTGAACAATCTGAACCAAAGCACAGTTAAATTATAACATACTTGAACAATCTGAACCAATATAATCTCTAAAATAAACAAGTAATCGGGATGGTCGTGGCTAGTAGTACCTGAGTTTTAATATACCGTTCGAGTTCTTCTTTCTGCTGATCAAGTTCAGTTCTGATATTATCATTTAATGACCAAAAAATGGATGATGGTGCAGTCATACTTCCACTTGCAGAAGTAACTGATGAGTTGCGCTCTTCGTCATCATATGAGAGTCTTAAACCAGTGGATACAGGATTCTGGTGAGGAATTGTTGCTGTTCGATCGACTTCATCATGATAAATTTTGCTGTTCAAGGAAATCTGAAGCTTCTGCTGATTTGACATTCCGTCTGCTTCCCTGCCTCGCTGCTTATTAGGCCGAAGGATAAGATTGCCCTCGTTTCCAAAATAATTTACGGGATCGGTATTAAATCCATATGACACTGGCAAGTAAATAAGATTTAGTGATACTTCCAATCAACATTCAGTTGGTAAAAGGAGGGCAAAATTATGCAGGAACATGAACAAACAACTTTCAGGTCAGGGTATTCACCCAAAAAAAAAAAAAAACACATCAGGTCAGTGTGATAATAAGTGTGGTCATCAGCTGTACAAGCAATAAATCCGATAGTTTCTTGCCTTTCGTTTAATTTAGTGCTGAATGGACCTTATAGAGTCTTGGCAAAGACAAGCACATACTATGTTGTACATAGGTTATCTAGACAGCAAATATAATGCTCATCTAAAGAATATAAGCCAAGAATCATAAGAGAAAAAACAAAGTACATGCTGTACCAAACCAGCAACCAGACCAAGGGTAATGGAAGTACTAATAGGTAGAGTACAATAATAAGAATAACATTTAGCATTGATAATGATGACCAACATTTTTACATATGGATAAAGAAAATAAATTAATAAGTAGTAATAACCCATCAACAGTGGTCATGCATTTAAATTACTCCTCAGTAGTGAAAAGTTGAAAACTAAATAGCCATGTGCAATGCATAATTGCAAAGTCTAAAACTGGTTCACCTAGATGGTTAAATGTGCCTGTTTTTAGCATTAAATAGATAGGTCAATTTGTTTATGATCATGTGTAGGTTACCATAAAAGTAGCTCTACCTAAAGCACGAATTGCATGCATTCAAAACTGGGATATTTGAGATATTTCTTTCCATGAATATGAAGAAACATCAAGCTGCCTATAGAACAGTTGAACTATTTTTTTTTTTTTAATTCCCTGCTAGCGATAGAACAGCTGAACTATAAACTAAATAATATTTGCATAAGAATATAGTCAATGGCCAGGATTCCCCATTGTTCAGCCTAGCAAAGAAATTGTTTATCTCTTTACTTAAACTAAGTGCCACAGAAAATCGCCAAACAAAATAGAATTCTGCCAGTTCAAGTCCATGTGTTATGTCTACAAGAGCATGAAAGTAAGGGAAAATATACTTGTTAATTTTCTGAGCCAAAAAGATAAACTTACAGTTTCCAAACAACTGTAGCTGATTAGTTGATGCATTGGCAGGGTACCGGAAGCGGTTCTCATCAAGGAAAACAGGCAATGCAGCATTACCATTATTATCTCCCAACATTCTCTTTGATACAGAAACAACTTGTTTCCCGAAGAGGATACTTTAAAATCAATAAAATGTTATGAACAGCAACAATCTCCCTGCAGAAAGAATAGAAAATGAACCTTGTACCAACAACCCACAAGAGGATGCTGAAATCTCTTAAGTTTGCAAAGTTAGTTCCTTAAGCCAGTCAAGCCCAACTGCTCGACCATCTTACCCCTATACCTGAACACAAGGAAATATGTTTTTCTATTCCTATTCATTTTCAGATTATGCATGTTAACTTTCTTTGTCATAAACCTGTAGATACTTCATTACCCTCACTGATGTACAATTAAGCAGTAGCACAAACTGTTCAACCAATTATTAGAAGACAACTGAATGCAAAATGTTGATCTGAAACTGAAGATTCAAAGGTGGGTCTTACGACTAAGAATACACCAGGAGCCCTAGACACGTACAGACACAAATAAATTTAATATTTAAATGACAGACACATACATTGAGAAAGGGCATGATCTAGACAATATTCTTCATCAACCTCCATCCGATTTGGTAATCAAGGTCAAATATGGGAATTATGTGAAATATGCAGCAAATAGATCATCCCCATTATTCAGATGAGTTTTCTCTTCTCACACATCTTGCTTCCAGAGTTTCTTACAGTTAGAAAACAGTATTAATCTCTAACACAGAGATGCAACAGACTATAAATACAATCTGAAACTTCAACTCTACAATTAACTCTTAAATTCTACTAACGACCACTCATACATTCAAAAAAAAAAAAAAAAAAAAAACCTCTAATTTACAGAAACGGTTTCTTTTTTTTTCCTTTTTTCCAGAAGAATGCATATAGACCTAGATCTTCCAACAGATTCAAAAACACCATCAATAAGAAAGCAAACAAAAAAAAAAAAAGAAGGAAAATTTAAAATCCTTTTTTTTTTTTTTTTTTTGTGCCAGTTCCAACACAAAAAACAATCAAGAAAAAGATTACCTGAAAATCGCGAGAGTTGCAAGAACTGATCCTGCAAATTAAGATTAACAGCATTTCAATAATCATTCATCATGTAAAAACTCTTGATCAACTGTAAACTAAACAAATTTATATATAAACCAAAAAAAAAAAAAAAGAGAGAGAGAGAGATAGAGAGAGACACACACACACTTACAAAGAAGATCGTTGAGAAAAGAAACACCGATCGGAGGGCGAATATACAGAAACAAATAAATTAATTTGAGACAAAAGAGGAGGAGAAACAGTAATCAGATGAGGAGAGAAATGAATCAGAAATCAAAATGCATATGGAAAGGAAAGAAAAAGAAAACGGATCATATCATGTGGTGGAAGAAGAAAAGAAAGATGACAATAATAATGGACGATTATTATTATTTTTTAAAAATAAAATAAAAAATAAAAAATTTATTTAATTCATTGAGAGTTGTGAGGAAGAATAGTAGGAGGAGAAGGAGGAGGACGGGAAGATGAAGAACAAGCGAAGCGTTAGGAAGTGGGACCCACCATGGCAAAATGCAAAAATTTCTCGAATCACGCTACTCTCTCTCTCTATTCTCTCTCTATACATTGGAATCGAGATGAGATGAAATGCAAATTAGTCCCTCAAAATATGAAAAGTTTCAATCAAAACCTTCAAACTTTTAAAAATATTAATTTAGCCCTTTTATATATATATATATATAATTATTATTTTTTAATTATTTGTCTTTTATATATAAAATAAAATTTTAAGGACTAAAACGATATTGAAAGTTTTAGAAAGTACTTAGGTGATAATACTTGATATTTTGAGAGAGAGAGAGAGAGGGTGGGGGGGCTAATTTGTAATTTCATCCATTGGGATGTGTTGCCATTAATATGGATTCTCATTATCACTCAGTGGTGAGTCAGCACACACTGTTATTTGCTATTATTTGATCCACTGCTCTTCCTTTCCTAACTGTGGTTTTCCCACCATCACCAACAATGTTTTGGTTGGGTTTTCATTATTTTATAAAGAATTTAAACAGCATTATTAGAAAGTTAGAACTACCATCTTTTCTTTTTGTGGACTAAAATACCCTTTTTCCTTTTTTTTTTTTTTTTTAATTATTACTTGATTAAACCAAAACCAAACTCAAGTATTTGCATATTGATAATTATAATATATTAATTAGTAAATTTGATTCTCACAAGATTATATTGATATATTATTTTAAATATTAAAATTAACAATAAATACTCATATTCATCTTTATATTTTAAATTAAATTTAAGACAGATTTTACATGTGAGACACGTAATACAAGTCTCTTAAAACTTGTTATGTTTGAAAATAATCAAACGAGTGAAGAATATTGGGGATGGAAATTCATGGTGGGGTGGGGGAGGATAATTTGGTAAAATTATATAGCTTGGTTGAATGGTCAATTTTCCTTGCAAATAAAATGGTTGATTAGGATTT
>JAXGGT010000141.1:819699-836774 GCA_035583425.1 Marsdenia floribunda | reverse complement strand
TGTGTGTGTGTGTATGTATATTTATTTATTTGTCACTGAATTATTGTGTGCACTCTCACTCATGCATGCTTCCCGTGAAACCATTAATTTATATAATTCATCTTAATTCCAAGTTAATTTAATTTCACCAAAAGAAAAGAAAAGAAACTTTGCAACATTAATTCTTCCAAAACAACAAGAAGTGAATATCTATTACTTAGTAAAATCAGAAAAACTCACTTTGTATGCATGATTTTTTTTTTTTTTTTTTTAATTTCAAAGACTTTTGTCTCTACATGTTTTGAATTTATGATCTTTCGGATCATAAGTGCAGCTGTTACTATTGAACTAAACTTTATCGACTGTATTTATATATGATTGATACATCTTAAATTTAAATTGTAACATTAATAATTTTCAATTAATTAAATAAGAAATATGAAGGTAAGTTAATATAAGCGGCATAATACAATGATTTTATTTATAATTAATATAAGCAATGAGTTTAAATCAGGGTAATAATATGTGTATATATATATTTTAAAAAAATTAATATTTTTTTCGCTTATAATATAACTAAAATCCGTCACAAGAAGGCGTGACTTAGTTAATAGCAGTCTCACTTATGATTCGAGAGATTATAAATTTGAAACACGATAAAAGTAAAAATACCTCAGGATTTAAAAAAAAAAAAAAACCAAAATTCATAATTTTTTTTATGAATAATAAATATAATATATTTTTATATTTCACAATTCCAAAAACAAGAAGAGAAAAAAAAAAAAAAAAAAAAAAAAAAAAAAAAAAAAAAGCAATTAAAGAATTGTGGAAAAGCAAAGCATGAGATTGCTTGAGGTGGAGGGTAATATTGGGACAAAAAATTAGGAGGAGGTTGTGGAGCTGGAGGTTGGGGGTAGGGGCTGGGGGGTGGGCCGGTGTTGAATAACGGAAAAAACAAATAAAGCATCAAATTCCCATTTGGAAGTGGGAAAACGAAGCCAAGCAAAGCTCCGGGTTTGCGTTGAGCAGACCACCGAAGGTGGGTCCCACTCTCCACTAGCTTTGTTGTTGGCGGGTAAATATTGGCGGGTGTAACAAAACGACGGAGTGTTGACTCCGTTGTTCACGAAACCTAAGCAGCAGCTAAAACCCGGACCACTATTAAAAGTATTTTTATTTATTTGTTTTATTTTCTTAAAACAAATAATAATGATAATAATAATAATAAAAAGGACAAAAGCATTTGTCCAACTCCAACAGCACATTAAAAAAAAAAAAAAAAAAAGTCAATAACAAAATAAGGAACATAAGTGTATTTATTCCTTAATTTATTTTAATTTTTCTGTTCTTCATTTTTATATTTTCTACGGTCTTTTTTTTTTTTTTACTTAAAATAAAAAATAGCATAAAAAAATAAATAAAGTATTCTTATTTTAAATATAAAAAGACCAAATAAGTACTAAGCAAGTATTGTATTTAACCATAAAAAATGCAAAAATTAATTACTTAACTAATATATAATATATCATATTATATTATATCATATATATATATATCATTTTAAACTCTGACTAATTTAGAATTGAATCAGTGTTAAATTTTCTTCTTCTTTTTTTAAGAAAAATTCTTATCCGCATTTTTTCAAATATAAGATTCGAATTCAAAATCTTGTAAAGAAAATTAAAAGGTTATTGGTTTAAATTTATAATATTTTTTTTGGGTAATAAAAGACGATTTATATTATTATATTTATTTATTAATATTTTAAATAAATATAATAATATAGAGACACAATTATATAACTATATACCACCTCAAAAAAAAATTATATAACTATATAATGAGGGCCTTATATGATTATCCAATTCATCAACTATGCAAAGATATTATTTAAATATGGTATATATGCTTTTTTTTCCATTTCTTTATTTAAAGAACTATTCAGTTAAATTAAAAAAATATATATATATCCAAGGATAGATAGTTACCTTAATTACATTTAAATATTCAATTTTCGAATGCAAATTAGATTGAAAGAATCGTTTAACTTATATATATAACTTACCAAAAAAAAAAAAAAACTTATATATATATATATATATTCAATTAAATATATTTCTTTTTCTTGAAAATCACTCGAATATATTGGTTGAACGAGTATCACATTTATTCTCTTTTAAGACCCAACGTTTTTGTTAGGGTTCAACGTAATTTGTTTAAGTCCAAATTCAATAATGTAATTTGTTTAAGTCCAAAATCAATTAATATACGTCCGAGACTTTAGAGGTGCCTCTCATCACACATATAATGTATAATACTTAGTTTCCATAATTCAGGCTAATTAGCCACTTTAATACCAACCGTTACGATCCAAACCCATAATGCAACTATAGACTTGACAATAGTTGTGATTAACTACTTTGTACCGTTCTTCCTATACAAAAAAAAAAATATCACAAGTTGATAATAAGTACTTAAACTTATATTTTATGACATATTTATATACACTTATAATATAGAGTATCACACATATAATTTGGCTATCACTATTATTTATTTATATATATATATATATTGATAATTTCTCACAAATATATATATTTTTAATTATTTCCTTTCTCTTTTTTCTTTTTTTTTTTCATGTGAATTTGAATCAAACACCTGTACTGCAAAGTATGATGATTATGATCAGTCGGGTCATTGGCTGTTTCGCCTAGCTAGCTAGGCTACGGGCCGGCTGTTTCCCTGCATTATGAGCGTATATATATATACACTACGTATCACCAACCGTTTCTGATCATACATATTCATGGCAATATTGAATAACGTGGGACCAAATATATATATATATCTTATATACATATAAGGAAGAGAAGTATTGGCAGAGAAGAAGAGGAAGGAGGTGCATGGTTGTGCCTTTTCAAGTGGCTATAGACTTTGCCACGATTATTATTTATCCATAAACAAAAATTCCAAAAAAAAAAAAAAAAAAAAAAAAAGGAAAAAAATCATCTTTCCTAATATAAACATCAAAATCCTCCGATCCCTTTTTCCATATCCCCCCACAAAACAAAACATATATAAGTTCTTTCTTATCTCTTACAAGATGAGGTGAATCTCTAGTTTGGATTTCTTGTGCTTTTTTGGCCCTTCACTTAGATATTGTGGATAAACCATTTTTTTCTTTCTTTTCTTTCTTTCCTCTCTTCCTCTCTTCTTTCATGCTATATATATATATATATATATTAGTATAGTACTCTCAAATATCTTCCCTTCCTTGCAATTTTTTTTTTTTTTTTTCTTTGCTTGTTTGTTTTCTTTCTATCTCTCTCTCTATTATAACTTTCACTATTATCGGCTTTTGTCTTTTTTTTTTTGTCCATTTCTCAAAAGAACCTCAGGAGGAGTGGAAGAAAAAAGGAAATGTATCCTATTTATTCTAATCAGCATCCTTTTCCCTGTTTGCATTGTCATCCCCATAGTTATATTAGAATGGTACGTAACCTGGCCTTTTTTTTTTTTTTATCATTTTTCCCTTTCTTTTGTGCATGATCATATATATCCATATTCTCCGTAGGTATATACGTATATACGTATATATATTTGGAGGTATACACTAGCTGACCATAACTTTCCTAATTAGTATAAATTGATTGATGACTGCAGGTTCAGAATCTGATAGAGAGGTGCTTGCTTCTTCGTATGGATCGGGATGAATGTATTAAGGCTTTAGAACAACACGCAAGAATTCGACCCACCATAACCCTCATAGGTACACACACCTTCATTTTTTTTTTTGAGTTAGTCCATTTAAGTACATTCGGAGTCACTGCATATATGTTCCAATTAATCTCTATATAGTCTAGATTATGCTTGTTTAGTCTATTTCTTGGTCGTAAAAAGCCTTATTCTTGCTCTCATATATTATATTCATAGTGATGGTCTGATTAATTAGTTTCATCTATTAGTGATTAATTAATTTCTCCAACTTCATGAGTTTCTTTATTTGTGGGGGTTTTTCCTTTCTTTTCTTTTCTTTTCTTTTCCTTTGCATGGCTGCATATTTCATGATGATATCAGTTCCGGCCGGGCGAGTTTTATCTTTGGTTCTTCTTCTTTACTTTTAAGTGATAGAAGTGTTATAGCAGAAAACAATATATAGTTCTCTTGCTTCCCTGTTTCCTTTTTCTACACATACAATTAAATGAATATATTAATTCTAAATGTGTTGTGTATATATATATATATATTTTATGCAGTGTGGAAAGAACTGCTGAAGGAGAACAAGGAGTTTTTCGAAGCCTATTTTCACAGCATATCTCCGAGGCCGTTCCTAAATAAGTTCAGAATGATACATGTAATTAATTAAAGAGCAGTACTTATCGCATCTTTATTTATTTATTTATTTTTTTTTTTGGGTGGTTGTGTTTCAGGTGACCGTTCCCATACAGTAGTACAGAGGTTTGGAAGAAGGAAACAATGGAAATGAAATATTAGTTTTAGTTTATTATTAAGTTGAAAAGAAGTTTTTACAACTTAATAATTATACCCCATATATATATATATATATAGGCAGCCCCCATGAAAATAGAATATAATAGCAGACTGTCGATATATATATATATATATATCTGTTATTCTATCCTTCACATTTTTTTTTTTTCTTCTCCACTTTTAATTAGGTTATATTCCTAGCTAGTATTCAAAGAGATTAATCACCACTACAATCATTAATGTGTATCTGTATATATACATATATATATATATATATATATATTGGACAAGAGGTTAGCTTAATTAATTAGAGTTCCTTATTTGAGTAATAAATTTTTTTTATAATTTCTTATAAATACATTCACAATTTGTACTATATATATATATCGTTCTAATTAAAAAAAAATAAGGTCATTATTATAAAAAACATACACAAATCAAAACCGGGGTTATGAATGCACTTATATATATGTATATATATTTCCTCCTCTCCACTCTCTCTCTCTCTAGCATGGATCTTGGGAATGTAACTTACAGGTAAAAATTTCTAAGAAAATTGAAAAAAGTGTCAAAAAAAAAAAAAAAAAAATCATCTGATAAATGATCCTCAAGAATCAAGAAGCTATATATATAGATATATATGGTAACAGAAACCATAATGTTTTTTGAACTATTATATGTAGAATTATATAATGTCGGATAATTCTTGGTTAAAGAGCCTTAATTAATAAAGATGTCCAAATCTTGATATCTCCTTTTAGAAAACATTCATATGTTCATCAAGTTTCCCTTAATGATTTTTTAAGTAACATTTATGCATGTATGGGTCCTTTAATTGATTGAGATCGATAGACTATTGGGATGTTACATATAATATTACTAATAAGGGAAACAAGTATATATACTGATATATATATATATATATATATTTTCTTCCTTCTGCTATAAGTTGAAGTTAAATTGCGATTCCATTTTCCATACCCATGTTCAAGTACATCAAGAAAGAAGAAGAAATTACCAAAAAAAAAAAAAAAAAAAGGAAAGAAATTAGAAAGGGTCACAAGTCTAGATTGTAATGATAATTTATATGGACACCGCCAGAGATGTTGATCTGCTAGCTGCTGAAAAGGGTGTGTTTGCCAAATACAGAAACTGTTGCAGGGAACCCTCCTTCTTCTGCTTTCTTTCTTCTTTCTTCCACAGAAACCATAGGCTTGCTTCCTACAACGACCACAAAGAGTTCTTTTACTGGAATGCGCACTTAAGTTTTTGTACAGAAAAATTACCTGAAACATGCAAGAGTTGAATGAATTCTGACCTGTTGTTGATTTACCAGTTTAAGGTAATACCTTAAATTCATGATATATAAATATAATATGTTGCTTGTAATTCATGAACCGGGAAAGAGGGAATCCAAATTTATGTTTCATCAATGCCGTGAAAGTAGCCCCCCACCTGCTACTTTCTAAAGACCAATGACTAATAATTTCCCCCTTACATCTCCGTTAAGATCAAATTGATCCCTTCTTTTTAACTATCTCCTTTTTTTTTTTTTTTTTTTTTTCTGTTCTTCATGCATGCATTTGATGAGATCACTAATAGGTAATAACACCCTTAAGACACACACATGCACGTCGTAATTCTATCTTTAAAAGCAATATTCTTGCATCCCAAGTATATACAAAATGATTTCAAGACAAGAGCAAATTAATTAGTTGTCTTTATATATATACATATAATTAGTTGTCTTAATATATATACATATCAGATTAAGCTGGCATCTTTCTCTCCTTCTTGTGATCATCCTTATCCCTTTGGCATGGCGGGAAATGTGCCCACTGCAATAGGAGAACAAATCATTTGTGAGCTATATATCAAGAAACATCTTCTTGTTAATTGTTCGGTGATGAATTTCATATATAGACTCACGTTTTTAGCTGCTGTACTGAATGCTTGCTTATGAGTTATGTCGGGATAGACAGTCTTCAGTCTTTGAATTTCTTCCCTAACATGTCATGAAATTAAATCTTACTGCAATTAATTAATCATCTCTCTCTCCATATATATATATACAAATATATTATAGCAAAATAACTCACTTCTAATCACTTCTATAGACATGTTCTCCACTAACAAGAGGACATGTTATTCACTAACAAGACAAAAAAAGCACTATCTTTACTAATTCAAAATAATTGACAATTATCTTTGACAATAAAGATAAATCACTAGGCTTGTTGTATTTTATTATTCAATCAATCCATATAATAAGGTACCTCATGAAGCAATTGTAAGCGGATGGAGCTCGCTGTTTCTTCTCCGGGGCTGTGAGACATTTCAGATTAATTAATTCAAACAAATCATATATATATATAACAGGATAAAAAACATGAACAGAGTATTATTCAATGAACATGCTAAGAAGTTGAAGGGGTTACGTTTGTTGATAACTTGATACACTGGTGGAGCATTAATTTCCTCCTCGTCTTCTTCTTCTTCTTCTTCGTCATCATCATCGGATGGCATGAGCAGTGATGGACTGCGTTTCTCCAAAATTTCCTCATTTGCACTTTCTTCCTCAGGGAGATTTGTGACTTCTTTCTTCAGCTGCTGCATACATGACACCAAAACAAGTGTAAGTTCTAGCTGAAATTAATATACGAATATATATACATTTGTTAATTAATATGGTAAGACAAAATATATATATATATATATTTCTCCCGCAAACCTCATCTTTATCCTGGTTCATGGAAGCAAAAAGATGAAGAGGAAGAAATGAGGCTTTCACCATGTTTACTGAAAGAAGGCAAGTACAGTGGCCACATCTAACTGTCACCACTGTAGACGACAAGCTCCTACAAGGAACGCTGACCTGATGAAATTGTTCAGAATTAATTAATTATTCATAGAAGAAATATATATCTGCAATTGCAATTTTCATTTGCAGAAGGGAAAAAGATCAAGAAAAGACTAACAATTATGAAGCATTACCAGCAAAAGTGTGGAGCAATAACCACATTTAACGTAGCACAGTTGCTCCTGCATATCAAAGAGATGGTTATTATTACAAAGATCAGTTGACATCGATCTGATATGTGTATCCCCTTAATTTTGGAACTTTCTTAGTGGTGAAAGAAGAAATGGCTAAAGTTTATAAGAAGGATAGGATAATGATACTTTTGCTTGCATGAGGGGAAATTTTATAGGGGAATTGAAAATTCATTAAGCTGTAATAATTCATTTCTGATCTTTACTTAAGAAATTAGACAACTTTGGGAGAGTAAATGAAATTTCAAAACTAGGGTTTTCAGATTTACAAACTCACCACCCATTTATAGTATATAATCAACTTCTTATATATTAAAATCATATTTTAAATTAATTGACAATGATTACTTAATCAGATATTGACATATTTCTGATATAAAATTAGGGTATTACATTTTCGATCTTAACTAGTGTCTCATGTGTTAGATTCCTCTATCTTCTCTCTTTCCCTTTCTTGAAAATGAAAGTGAAGTGAGATTTACCATATTGGAGAGCGTTTTGGAGAGTTTCAAGAAAATGAAGAAGGAAAGGTTCTTAAGCTTTTGTCTTTCCTCAATGAGAGAAAGTATAATTGACCCTTGTGAGAGGAATATGCATATATATATAAACGTACATACACAATTTTTCCATATATATATATCCATGTTAGATTGGTATATGCATGTCTTCTTCTCTCGCATTTAATTAATTAATAGGATTTCTTAATTTAGAAAGAACATTGATGTCCCCAAAATAGAATTAGAGATTACCATATGCATTAATTTACAACATTTTTTTAAAAGGTTGCATCAATCTATATATAGAAGGGAGGAGGAGAAAGAATGATTCATTACGTGTTTTTGGAGCATTAATCATTGAAAAGAAAGGTTTTAATCTTATTTAGTAAAAATAGCACTTTTCTTCTAAAAAATTATTATTGTAATCTATTACTTAAATATAGACACAAATATTATTGTTTTAATTAATGTGACTAATAGAATAAGGATTAAAAAAAATGCTATTTTGGGAGCGAATCTAAGAGTTAAGGTGAGGTATTCTTTGGAAAAATTTTACCAGTGTAATTCAAATTAAATTTGGATTGATTGAAGCAATAGGAGATCGATTAACTAAAACAAAAATGCTTATTTTATTCAAAAAAAATTGGATAATAATTATATTAGTAATTAAAATAATGTAATGCAAGTTGATGCTAAGATTGTAAGTATACAATCTATCAAATCAAAGTAATAAAAAAATATCGTCTGCTGTTTAAGTGATAAAATATCTTTCTTTATATTCAATTTAGATAAAAAAATATTATTTTTGGGTTTAATTATACTAAAAGTAAACAAAAAGACGATATTTATGATAGAAATAATTCATAATATGAATAGACTAAGACTCTTTTAATCCAACCTAAGTCCCTAATTTTATTAACAAACAAAATTGCATAAAACTGTTGTGGAATTTCTTAACTTTTAAAGGTTAGAAACAGCACAATAAAAATCAAATTTATTCTTAGTCAATTTTACTAAGTGTTATCATCACCTTCTTGCAATTATTCATCAAATAATCACAGTCATTAAGAAAAAGCAATAAAAGGGACTCGAGATTAATAAAAATAATAAATTAAACTACAAAATTCATAAAATTAAAATCTAAGCTACTCAGAATATAGTACATAATTGTTTCTAACATAAGAGAGAAAGAATAGAGAGAGTTTTGCTAGGTTGCGTCAGTCTCAAGTAATCTCTAACTTCTTCCCCTTTTTCTAATTCTTTTCTAAGGCCTTATGTCTTTTGGTTTTCTTGATTTCTCAAATGACTTTATTTTGTCATTATTTTCTCCAAATCAGATATATCTCAAGATTCTTAATATTTTAATATATCTTTAACAGATAATTTTATCCATACAAAATAGAATATAATAATAATTAAATATTCTATCAATAAAATTATATTTAATTATTACTATATTTAATCATAATTAAAAATAAATATATTAAATGAAACTCGATATATTTTAATTATATCCCAAGTATTCTTAATTCGTGTTACAATTGAGCCTTTTGAATAGAATATACGTGTAAATTTGGTTCTTCGGTAGAGGCTGTGTCCAACTATGGTGTGAGACGTGGACATCTATTTCTCCGGTTGGGATTAGTTACTGCATTTCAAGTTTTCAACTACCTACTTCTCCGGGGTGGGTTCCTGGATTCAAGAAGTTCGGAGCTTGATTTCTTCTTGGTTTTGCTGGTCCGACAAAATTAACCCCACCGCTCTTCCCCAGCTAAGCTTCTTTTTGCTTCCTTCTTGAGAATCTATGTAGATCCTCAGTTTGTAGCCAAGATAATATTCTCCTCTTCTGTTTTCTGTCTCTTTTTCCTCAAAGAACGAAACTTGGAAGGAGGGAAAAGGTTTTTCATTAAAGAGAAGGGGAGGGGTGGGAATTTTACAAACTTGCACGCAGAAGAAGGGAAAAAAGACTTCACTGGATAAAGTGGAGGTATTGATTCTATTCTCCTTTTATATATTTGGGAAGAACAGTTTTTTTTTTTTTTTTTGTGGGGTGGGGGAGGAGTTGGAGTTTATCTGTTTTGTACTTAAATGAGTCTGCAGAGAACTGAATTCTGCTGATCAACTTTATTTATTCTCTTGTTCTCTGGTGTATCACTTGTGACACTTTGAAAATATTCCCTTGCTCATTTTGTTTGGTTTCTTTAGTTGTTTTCCCCTCACCAGCGGCAGTTTAGTAATGCTTTTGGCGTTTCACCTCACCACTTTAGTAATGCTTTTGACGTTTCCCCACCACACTATCTGCATTTTCCTTTTCTTGCTTTGCTGTTCTTTCTTGAAGTTTGTTTGTTTGATTCAGATGTACTGAAAGGACTACGGATTGATGTGCCTTGTTAGTTGGACTGGGTTTTGGAAGGCTAATATCTGGTGAACAGAATCACTGGCATTTTAATTGTGTTACTCAACTAGTTATTTCTCTGTTTTGCGTGTACCTTTGACATGTATATGTATATATATGTCCTTGTTCTCTGCGTTAGTCTCACCACCATTGTGTTTCTATTATTCAATGAAACTCTAGTGATCAAAGTACTGGAGAAATATTTTCTCCCAATGATTATATAATTCCTCTTCTGGTATTTTCTTCTAAAACCATAAAAGCATGCTTCTTTATGCAAGAAAGTTCTTACCCCAATTAGAACAATTAGTGCACTTCATCAAGGTTAATTTTAAAGAAAACCACAGCTTAACACTTGAAGATTAGAAGGGATAATGAGTTTTTTGACAGGGCATTCAAATCATACTTGGCAACCAGTCATGACTGCTGATACTACCAATTCCAGTTATTGGTTGAACTGGAGATTCTTACTGTGTGCAATATGGATCTCATTAGCTATCTTGGGTTCAGCATTTATAATTTGGAGATATGAAGGTTGCAACAGGTCAAACTCCCATGAAAGAAGGAATCGGCGTGATAAGGTGGGAACTTTATATAAAGATGAAGCTTGGACTACATGTTGCAAAAAGATTCATCCCCTTTGGTTACTTGCATACAGAGTAATTGGTTTCGGGATACTTCTAACTGTGATTATTGCTGATACAATTGTCCACAGTCCTCGAATATTTTATTTTTATACAGAGTAAGATCCCTTTTGAGCTGAACTAACTTCGTGTGTTTAAGCCGTTATAGGAAGCAACCTTGTGCACCTGGCTGGTAATCTTTGTTGAACAGTGACCTTTGGAAGTTGAAATCCAGTTTACCGTTTCTTTCTTGTAGGAGTCTTCTCAATATGTTATCTACAGTGTTTTCTATCATTCACAGGTTTCATCCATGCTTCTGTAACAAACATTGAATTGTATTAGAGTATGCACAAGTTTCTACAATTTTGTTGTAGCTTAGCTATTCATTGGAATGAAAATTTTCAGGAAAAATTTTTAGAAGTTCTGTCAGCAGGTTTTGGCAAATCATGAATAGTGCAAATAACCTTTTCTTATGTAGTTTAATAGTTTCTTTTCTTTTGTGGCAGGTGGACATTTAACTTGGTCACAATCTACTTTGGGGTAAGTTAAACATGTCTGCAGTCTTCACAACATTTGTGAAATATAATTTCTTAAACCAGAAGATATCAATATGCCATGCCTCCTTAACCCTCAATTTTGCTTAAGCACTGGTCCTTAGCTTGTGCTGTTGTGCATTTCACCTAGAAACAAGAAAGTGTGAATAGGCTCTTCTCTTCCCCCCACCCCACCATCCCCATCTCGTCTAAATTGTTAATTCTCTATCAATTTTGTTGAGAAATGACTTGTTTTTTTTTTATTTTTTTGTAATTTGGACACCCCAATCTTAGAATATTTATATTTTGGTTTCATATTGGAGCTGCCTTCTGATATGAATTGTTCATGATTCCTGGATGTTGTAGCTAGCATCAGTTTTCTCCATTCATGGATGTCTTCGTTATCGCTCTGAAGTCGGCGGAGCTAATTTTGCTGGTTCAGATGCAGAACAAGGCACTTACATGGCACCGACACTTGAAGATAATGATTCACATCTTAGAAATTTGAAATCAGATGAAGAATATTACTTTCAAAGACCTGCATCTGTATGGGGTTATGCCCTTCAAGTAGTTTTTCAGGCAAGTTCCTCCTTGCGATTTATCCCTCTTTTGTCTGGAGCTGATGCTTTGTATATCAACCCATTCTCTTTTGTATTTAGTTGAATTACCATCTACCTCCAATTTATTTTGTTTTTGAAGTAATCATCAGATAAGCCTAAGATTCATCATATAATGGTTATGCCTTTCCTGTCTATCTTAATCAAGCGTGGAATTACAGGTCAAAACTATTACTTGATATTAACATTCATCCTTCTTTTATATGTCTATAAGTGGCATGCTCGAGGTAGTAGATATGTTTTAGAATTTACTGTGTCACAATTTTGTCATGGACTACCGTGAGAATTGTTGAAATTTACACTTTCAGCTCAATGTTGAATTTGTTCCGTATAATCTGGATTAATCTTGTACCAGATAATTTCTTAGAGTTAAACTCCTCGTTCATCTTCCTTTTCCTGTTCCTTCTTTGAGTAAATACATGGAGGAGTTGATTTTTTTTTTTTTTTTTTCAGTGATAATGCTGTTCAAACTTCTTACAGATTCCTTAAATTTACTCTTGAATTTTAATGCATTCCAGCAGCAGAATGGCCCTTTCCTGTAGATTTTTGGATTCTACACTTCTCCCAATCTCTCTTCTACCCCCCTTCCCTTTCTTCCCCTTTGACAAGCATAGAAGTTTTGATATTACCAACAGGATGTGAATACTCGTTTTTGATTCTTTTCCTGTTAGATTATTATGCAGGAATTTTTTTTCATCCTTTTCTTTTCTGATTGCAGACATGCGCAGGGGCTGTTGTGCTCACTGATGTTGTCTTCTGGCTCATAATCTACCCTTTTCTCACCTCAGAAGATTATGGACTTGATGTTGTAAGTATGATTATCTCAGCTCTACTGAAATGCTTTGATTTGCCAGAAAAATATGTGCACCATTCATATGAAGAGTACTCCACTGTTCTGTTTTACAAACTGTATTATTTTAGTGTCTTCCTAGTATTTCTGTGTACAAAGGAGTTTGCTGGTCTGGTGCTATTCTTTGTCCGAATTCAGTATTCTCAGTGTTACTCAACTTACCTATTGCTTTGGAGATTTAGAACGATTTTCCAGCATTCTAACAACCAATTCGCATCATCAATGTTCAGTAAAATGGCCATGGGCTTTGTCTTCTTTCTAAAAAACTCTTGGGCTTATTAAACCATCTCCTCTAAAAAGAAAAGTTCAACATGAATTTAAAGAAGCCCCTTTTCTTCTCCTGCAACATGATCGCCCTCCACAAGTCATTTTTGTGGAATTCTGAACATTAGATAACTTCAGTATCTTCATTACCATGCTTAATCACAGAACCCAACTGTTGATGCTAATCTCTTTCTCAGGTTAAATAAATATGAGTTTCATGTTTCATGTTGCTTCTCATTTTCAATAACTTCAGTTGCATGACACTAAAATAAAAGTCCAATTTTTTAACTGCAGCTGAAGGTTTCCATGCACTCTGTCAATGTTTGCATCCTCATCGGTGATGTTATTTTGAACAACCTGGTAAAACACAGTCTTTCGATGGCTACGGTGGATTTTTTTCCTCATTTTCTCTTATTCATCCTTCCTAAAACTGTGTATCATTTTGTTACAGCGATTTCCTTTCTTCCGAGTTGCATATTTTGTTCTCTGGACGTGTATATTTGTCATTTTCCAGTGGATCATCCATGCTTGTGTTTCCTTGTGGTGAGTTATATAACCTTTACTTTATCTTCCTTCATCCCTTTCCAAATTCCTGCTATTTCATTTCATCGTGTTGGATCCTTCCTTTTGGTGGGTTTTGCGAATAATTCATTGTTCTTGAATTTCACAGGTGGCCTTATCCTTTTATGGATTTGTCTTCTCGGTTTGCTCCTCTGTGGTACATACATTAGCTCTAATTTCATTACTGACAAGATTTAAAGAACATCATTTTGTTATTCCAACCAAGAATTGGTTAGATAAAATCGCAATGCTCTCCCTTGACGCATTGTTAACAGGTATTTGGCAGTTGGAGTGCTTACCATACCATGCTTCGGTGTGTTTGCTGCGATCATGAGGCTGAAGAAACTTTGCTGGTCAAAAGTACAAACAGATTCTTCCAGCTTAAGTTAAGTACAGCTAAACTTAAACATACATTTAGCAGTCTTCTTTCATTGTAATAACAACAAAATAAAACAGTTTTGTAAGAAGGGCCACTAGGTTAATAATAAAATACTTCTTTCTTCCCTCCCCCCCTCTTTTTTTTTTTTTTTTTTTAATCTTTTCGTATTCTTAATCATTTTGAATCGACTAATTTAAAATAGAGTTACATTCAACCCCTTTCAGAAAAAGATATATATATATATATATATATATATTCGGATTGTAGTGTGGAATTTCAATTTGTATAGGGATCCAATGGAGTAGGACTTATAGTGGATTAGATTTAGGTTAAATTTGACACTTCCCAACAGTGGTTGCCCCCATATCATGATTTTTTTTTTTTTTCTAACATTTTTATCCACTTAAGAAGGAATATTTAAGAGACTTTTAAAATTACAGTACATAATTAAAAGGATAAATTGTTAATTTAGTCCCTTAAGTTTATATTTTGATCTGCTATAGTCCCTCATGTTTATTTTTGTCCAAAGTAGTCCCTTAAGAAATTTTTAAATTGATCAAAGTTTTCCTTTAATCGTTAACATCTAAATATTTCGTTAACTCTCCTTGCGTATGACATCCTGAATTCTCTTTAATTTTGAACAAAAATACCCCTCTAAAAAGGGCAAACACAAGGAAAATTAACATAATATTTGGATGTTAACGGTCAAAGGACTACTTTGATTAATTCCAAAATTTTTAAGGGACTATTTTAGATAAAAATAAACATGAGGGACCATAACAAATTAAAACATAAACTTAAGGGACTAAATTGACGATTTATCCTAATTAAAATTTGGTACAAGATTATTATTTGATAAATCAAATGAAGGCACCTAAGAAAAAAAAAGTTACATTACTAGACTATCACCTTGTTCTCGAATACCATGATTTTAGACTTCCAATGAATGGACATACGTTGGACATTTTTGTTAATTGTTTGCCTGATAATTTAATGAAGATCTGTCTTGAGGAGAGTCGGTTTTGGCCATTTTGGTACTATCTTATGGAATTCTAGCCGTCCACTTAAGACTTCATAAATTTTGTCAAACTTACTTCACAAAGTCAATCAACGATGCAAAAGATCTCCACCAAACACACACACAATATATATATATATTTATATTCACCAAACAAAACCCAAAAAATAAATAAATAAATAAACTTAATAAGAAATACCCTAATACATTAGAATTTATTAAAAAAAAGATAAAAATAATATAAATATTATTATTAACTCAATATTCTTTTAACTGGCAAGAAAAAAAAAAATCTATATTCTTTTAATATTATAAAAAACAATTGTCAAATAATTGTTTATAAATATTGTTAAAGATTGGTAATAAATTCGAATTAGGATAATAATATACATAACATATAAAGTATAATCTTTGCTAAATTTATTTTTTTTAAAAATCAAATTTATTTTTATTTATACAAACAAGTAAGGTAATATAATCATTAAGAAAAAAAAAAAAAAAAAAACTTATAATTAACAAATATACTAGAAAATAAATAATGGAAAATTTTTCTTACAAAAAGGATTTATACCTAATTAAATTATAATCAAACATGGTGGATTGGGCAGTTTTGAATATTATACTATATATATATACACATGTGGGTTTAGTGTAATGGACATAATAATAATAATATTGATTGAAGATTCCAATTTGTTCAGCCCAGGGAATGGCGTGCTAAAAGAAACACAGTGCAGCGGTCACTGTTGACTATGGTTAAATAAATCAGGGTTAAAGTCAACTCAATTATTTGACTACTAGTTTTTTTTTTTTCGTAGCACGCGATATCTTAAATAAATCTTATTTAAATTAATTCACGCTTACTTCTTTTAGGAAAATAAACTTTAATTACATAAATGAGTAAATTAGAATCCACTTCATTTATTTTATTATTATTTATGTTAAATTCAACCATTTTATTTGGGCAAAAAAGTTTAAGTTCATGGGTAAAAGTTTAATTTATGATTCGAAAAATCATGAGTTAAAGATATATATATATATATATCCAAAATTTCAAATATATATATATATATATATATTTCATTTGACACGATAATAAATTATATAAATAATAACATTATGATTTTTTTTTTTTTTATCGTCGGCCACGGTATCTAAGCTGACCCACTACGATAGGAAGGTATTTTTCAACTATACCATACTTCATTAATCCGTTGATCGCCCTGGATAGCACACCTGACAATGGTAGTGAGGCTCCCAATTGAGGTAATGCATACGTGAGAATTCGAATTCGAATCCTTCACTTAAGCGGAGTGAAGCTGCAGACCACTTCAACCAACCTCAAGTTGGTATAACATCAGGAATTTGAGTTGGAATTGAAACAAAAATTTTCAAAATTTAAGAAAAGGGAATTTTCTTTTTCTTTTTTTTTTTTTTTTTAAACCTATACGTAGAAAAGTATTTCCATGTGATTGAATATATCCAAAATATTTCAATTTTTGGTCCATCTCAAAGGTTTTCTCTCTCTCTCTCTCTCTCTCTCTCTCTTCCAATTAAAAAATTTGATAAAAAATAAATATTAAAAGTAATTCTTTTATAAAAGTGAGTTTCTTTATTATTATTATTTTCTTGTCCACTTTTGGAGAATCAATTAATGGGATACGAAAAAAACCAAACAAAAGTTGAAATCTTTTGTTTAAGACAAAATTTGATTCCCTTTTCATCAAAATAATACTACCAATAAAGACCTCACTTTTTTGACTATTAATTTATATTATATTATTACTATATCATGGCAAACATGCCATCATTTATAT
>JAXGGT010000141.1:784228-800421 GCA_035583425.1 Marsdenia floribunda | reverse complement strand
TTTATTAAGTGATAAATATATTTTAAAAAGAGAAATTAGTAAATATGATCTCTAATATTTATGATTTTGGTGTGATTGATCTCTCTTTTCTTTATTTTTTATTTAGTAGGTTTCTAATATATAATAAATTGATACATTTAGTCATTTTCTTTACAAAATTTATTATTTGAATAAATTAAATTTTGTTAAGAAAATGACTAAATGCACTAATTTAAAGAATCTATTAAATAAAAATTAGAGAAAAGAGACTAATCACACTAATAATAAAAAGATTGAGAATTAAATACACTAATTTTTTTTTTTTAAAAAAAACAGTAGTATAGTTATATGAATGATTATTATATATATTTTTATATGCACTTAAAAAAAAACAGTAGTATAGTCATATGAATGATTATTATATATATTTTTATATGCACTTATCAGAAATATATATATATATATATATATATTTTATATACATTTTGGCTAAGAATAATTGTGAACAGTAGTGGGCCATCCTTTGCAGAAACTTTAACAGAACAAAATCATTTAAAAATTTTCAAAAAAGTAATAAAGAAATCCAAAAGCCACCAAGGACGCAGACAAGCCAAGCACGTGACCTGCCAAAACACCTTACCTGCAATTTTTTTTTTTAACTTTGCTTTTGCTTTTAGGACATCCCATTGTTGTTTCTGATCAATCCCACACATCCCTTCAGTCCAATCACTGAAAACTGTAACTCAATCAATTTTCTCTCTCTTCTTTTTTTTTTTTTTACATTTAATATTTTAACTATAGTGTTTAATTCAATATTTTATATATTATTTCTTCTTCTTTTTTTTTTTTTTTAATGGTATGTTACAGTGTTCACATCTGTATCTGTGAAAGTGTAAGGCCTTTTGGCCTTATGCTTTGGCCTCTTCTGTGTGTTTGTATCTTTCCGGAATTGTATATAACATTTTAACCAAGAAAATATAATAGATTTGAGATTGTGATCTTGGTATGAAGAGGATAATGATTTGGTGTGTGGAAGAATCACAGAGCAACTGAGTTGAGGGAGAAAGCTAATACTGCTACTGATACTACCCAACACTGAACCCACATGGAATTTGTGGGGATCGGTTACAACCACATCGAAATCATACTCCAGCATTCCCAGATCTCAAGACTCTCAGAATTTCAGGATTAGTCTCTGTTTGTTTCTCGATAAAATTCCTTTCTTTTTCTTTTCTTTTTTTTTTTTGCGTTTGGTTCATTACTACAAATGGTGGCCGTTTAGCTTAACTTTGATGCAAAGCTTGCCCTGTACTAGTAGAGCAAAGGCGGCAACTTTATCTTCTGGGTTTTTCAATTTGGTGAAGTGCTTGGGAATTCTTTAAAGGTCAGCTCTGAGGTTTTTTTTCGGAGATTGGAGCTAAAGGAGAAAAAAAAAAATAGTGCTATTCTTTTTTGGGTAAGCTGTGGGGTTTGCTTTTACTGGATTCTGATTCTGGTTGTTGATTTTCGTGTGGAATTTTATCAAAGAAGGTAATGTTGAGGCACGGGTTGGATACATGTGAAAAATGGCTGTTCCCATTGTGAAGGGGTGTGATTCTTCTCCTTCTTCCCTTTAGCTTCTGGTGCTCCGCAGATAAGGTAGAATAGTTTTAACAGTCTCTCTCGAATATGGAGAAGGGATGGTCTCTTTTTTCGATGGCAGTATTCCTATTGGTCATATTGATGAAGGGTTCTTCTGCTACTCTTTCTCCAGCTGGCGTAAACTATGAAGGTTAGTTCTTGATTCGTAACATTTTATCATCCGCAGCAGTGTTATCCCTTGCTTTCTTCCTGTAATTGGAACATGAGCATGAAAAATTAACAGTTCTTAAAATGCTTGGCAATAAAATATTATTGATTTTGGTTCTCAAAAATTGATATTTAGTAGTAAAAACAATTCCTCTCCCTAACTCCCAATCCATTTGTGTTTCCTTTTATATTTCTCAATTCAAGATTTAGCTCTATGCAACCTTTTCCCCTTTTTTTTTTGGTTTCCCTTTGTTTGTTCACATCTGAGGTACATACTTTTCTTTTCCCAAATTTTATAGTTTGGAGGAATTTTTTTCCCCTTTTAATTTCTTAGTTTGGCATAGTTTATACACTGATAAATCTTGCATGTGTTTGTTTTGTTCCGCTTAGTTGGATTAAGTTGTTACTTTGAAATGAGTTTTTCAGAGTATCTGATAACTGAGCCTACTTTTAAGTGCCCTTTGTTGAGTTTGTCTACTGATGGCTTATTTTGAAAACTGAACTCAAAACTTTTAAAACTTCCTCAGTTGTAGCATTGATGACCATAAAAGCTGAACTCAAAGATCCATACAATGTTCTCGAAAACTGGGACATGAATTCTGTGGATCCTTGTAGTTGGAGGATGGTTACCTGCTCGCCTGATGGCCATGTTTCTGCTCTGTAAGTATGTTTTCTGGTTGGTTAGTCTTCCTTTGAGTGAGCTCTTGCCCATATATATCCAAAGGAATGATTATTGATGGTTATGATATCAGGGGACTACCTAGTCAGAGCTTATTTGGGACCTTGTCACCTGCAATAGGAAACCTATCTAACCTGCAATCTGTGTGAGTTATCTCTCCTCCATTTCTTTGTCCACTCCATTTGTGCAGCTCAGCTCCTCTTTTTCATTTTTTTTTTTTGGTTGAATTGGATGATCTTTTAAGTTGATTTATTCTCTTCACATGGAATTTTTGAAAAACGCAATGAGTATTTCTAATTTTTGGGCTAAAATTCTAAAAGCTGAAGGATTAAAGGTCTATGGCTGATGGCTCCACATGCATATATAGGTTGCTGCAGAATAATGCCATTTATGGTGCTATCCCAAGTGCAGTTGGGAAGCTGGAGAAGCTTCAGACACTTGATCTGTCCAACAATAAATTTGAGGGCGAAATACCAAGTTCTCTGGGGGACCTTGGCAACTTGAATTACTTGTAATTTTCAGAAACCTTTTCAATTTAGTGTATATCTGAAGCTTTGACTATTTTCCATTAATCATTTTCTTATGTTTTTGTGGCTTGACAGACGACTAAACAACAATAGCCTGGTTGGGCAGATTCCAGAATCTTTGTCTAAACTTAAAGGCCTTACACTGGTGTATGTTGTTTCCCCTTTCTATGGTTTTATTAGTTGGTTTTATGATTTATGTTTGGAAATTCTTAACCAAATGATTTTGCTGCAGGGATGTTTCTTTTAATAATTTGAGTGGCTCCCTGCCAAAAGTATCAGCAAGAACTTTCAAGTAGGGTTCTGTGAATTTCTGGTTACCTATTAACTACTTTCTCGAGCAAGTTTTCTGATGAGACTATTTTGCTGTTCAGAATTGTAGGCAACCCTTTGCTATGTGGGCAGAGTTCTCTAAACAATTGTTCTGTAGTCTATCCAGAACCATTGTCCTTCCCACCAGATAGTTTAATAGGTAAGTGTATCTTGGAAAAACCTTCAATTCTCTATACTTACCCTCAACTTACACATGAAAGAATTGCAGGAAAAGAAATATATTTTCTCATGGAACATAGGCTTTTCTCATGTAATAATAGTCTTTTCTTATTTTGTTTTCTTAGATCAATCAGGATCTAAAGCAAAAAGTCACCACATGGCTATTGCTCTTGGTGCAAGCTTTAGTGCTGTTTTCTTACTCATAATAATCATTGGGCTGCTTGTCTGGAGGCGCTATAGATGCAATCAGCAGATTTTCTTTGATGTTAATGGTTAGTTCAACCTTAAACTTTAATTCATTTTCTGATGTTTTTAAGTGTTACAATTTTTATTTTGTAAACATGCATGTTTTTGGATTCTAGGTTCTTTTTCTTTGATTTTCCCCGCTTTGGTTGGTTTTCGGGTGGGTTGAGTGGACAGAGGGTGAACACATGTCCTGGGGGCAGCTAAGGCTAATATGGACACTGCTCTTGAATTTGATATGAAATGGAGAATTTTTCTTTTCAAAGCCTCAATAGTCAAAATCGATGAGATGAACTCAGAAGTTTTGCCATGCTTTCATTCTTTTTATTGTTATCTGATGTATTAGTTGTGCAGAGAAATGCTTTATGTTCTATCATTACTTTTCTGGTCCACAACCTGAGCATGATTTGATTATGTGCAGATCAATATGATCCAGAGGTTTGTTTAGGCCATCTAAGAAGGCACACCTTCAAGGAACTTAGAGCTGCTACTGACAATTTCAACTCGAAGAATATATTGGGTCGTGGGGGATTTGGGATTGTGTACAAAGGACGGTTAAATGATGGTACTGTAGTGGCTGTCAAAAGGTTGAAGGACTATAATGCTCTTGGCGGTGAGATACAATTCCAGACAGAAGTAGAGACTATTAGTTTGGCTGTCCATCGGAATCTTCTTCGTCTTTGGGGCTTCTGTTCAACTGAAAATGAAAGGCTTCTTGTTTATCCATACATGCCAAATGGAAGTGTGGCTTCCCGACTGAAAGGTAAGTTTAAGATTTGCAACCTGTGAGAGTTGTTTTTCCTTTATTTCTCCCTGCTGCTAATTGTGTTTCAGATTTTCTTAAAACTTGTTTCTTTTCTGCAATCTATGGCATTGTACAAAGTCCAAATTTCTCTTGACATCCTAATCCCAAAATGCAGAACATGATTTTTGTTTTTTCTTCTCTTTGTTTTCCTGCAGAAATCTAGGGATGAAAATTTTTATTTCTTACTTCTTAGCAGTTGAATGTGTCTATGTCTCCTGCTTCTTTTCAGATCATGTCCACGGTAGGCCTGTACTCGACTGGTCAAGGCGAAAACGGATTGCTCTGGGCACAGCCAGGGGGTTAGTATATTTGCATGAGCAGTGTGATCCCAAAATTATCCACCGTGATGTCAAGGCAGCCAATATCCTTTTGGATGAGGACTTTGAGGCGGTTGTTGGAGATTTTGGTCTGGCAAAGCTGTTGGATCACCGAGAATCCCATGTGACTACGGCTGTCCGTGGCACTGTTGGTCATATTGCTCCAGAATACCTGTCAACTGGCCAATCTTCAGAAAAGACTGATGTGTTTGGTTTCGGAATCCTGCTTCTTGAATTAATGACAGGGCAAAAGGCATTGGATTTTGGACGAGGAGCTAAGCAGAAAGGCGTAATGCTTGACTGGGTACATTCTCTTTACCCCTGTCCTTTGCACCCTCCTGTGTACATCCTTACATTGGTAAATTCCATTTAGCCATATCCTTTTCCTTGGCTGGCATTACACCATCTTTGAGTCGTGATTATATAGGATAACACTTGTTATATTTATATTAGTTTAATACAAAATGTAACACTGGAAATCCTAAGCCTTACTTCCAAGTGTGGAAAATTCAGTGTTTCATTCTGCACTTGAGTGCTCATCACTTGAGTGTTTCATTTCTACAGGTAAAAAAACTTCACCAAGATCGAAAACTCAACCAACTTGTAGATAAAGATCTGAGAAACAATTTTGACAGGATGGAGTTGGAAGAAATGGTACAAGTTGCTCTCCTTTGCACACAGTTCAACCCTTCTAATCGCCCAAAAATGTCTGAAGTATTGAGGATGTTAGAAGGCGATGGCTTAGCAGAGAAATGGGAGGCATCCCAGAAAGTAGAAACCCCAAGGTATAATAATAGACCATTTGATAACCTTCCACTAAGATACTCAGATTTCATAGAAGAATCCTCATTAGTGGTTGAAGCAATAGAGCTTTCTGGTCCAAGATGACTTTTTTTTTTTTTCCCTCTCCTCTTTTCCAATTTACATTTTTAAATTACCACTACAGTTTTAGCTGGGCATGAAGTGATGTAAGAGTATATATATATATATATTCATGTGTAAAAAGAAGCAGGGAAAAAAAAAAAAAAAAAAACAACTGTAATGTATCATTTGTGTAGTTATTTTTCCAGAAATAGGGAGATGGAATTTGTAGAGCATTGTTCCATATTTCTTGTAATTAAATTACCGTTTCTGTATCAAAATAGCAGATGGTGTGCTTCATCTCTGGTGTATTAGTTGAGAAAATAGCATTGGGAAATCATTGTTTCACAGAGAAGCAGCTGTAAGTGAACTAAGGAAACAGTTCTCAAACTGGAGAATAGGGATGATGATTTTCCCCCTTCAAAATTGAACAGTCAAGCTCCACTAAAGTATGGAAAACTACGATTATAATAAATGTGACACGATGGTTCTGAATTTAGTTTGACCGTCGTGTCTTATATGGTGTTTATAACGAGTATTGAATTTGAGATTATAGATAACGTTTTATAACATTTATCTACAAAAATGGTATTATATTTATTTTTGATAATGCAATATTTTTATTAATTAATACGAGAAAGATTCACGGGAAAGATTGAATTTAAAACAGATATTTAAATAAAGAGAGTTATATTATTGGATTGTCTCCATACTGATATATAGAACTCAATAACTCTCTTGTCAGGTGGGAAAGTCCAATTGTTTTCTAAAGGAAAATTAGTCTATTTAATTCTTGAAGTATTGTGTTTTCGCTTATTAGGTCTTTATCTTTTTTTCTACTTATTAGATCCTCATAGTTTTTACGAGCAACCAATTTGGTCCTTTTGACCAATAATTCAGCTCCTAAACATTGCTTTCAAAGCATATCTACTGTTAGTCTTCTTGAAATTATTGTGTAAGTGTCCTACACAATGCCTATGCTGAGATCTAGGCAATAATTGTGGCCTGAATTATTGGTCAGAATGACTTAATTGGTGGTCCGTTAAATTATGAGGACTTAATATGCAGAAAAAAAAAAAGAAGATAAGGATCTAATTAACTAAAAATCAGAACTTCAGGGACTAAATGAGCGAATTTTCCTTTTTTAAATAATGTGGGTTTTAATACTAAGGTATAGGTGAGTTAGTAAGGTGTTTTCTTTGCTCAAGTGAGGTTACATACTTACA
This sequence comes from Marsdenia floribunda, assembly GCA_035583425.1. Classification (NCBI taxonomy): domain Eukaryota; kingdom Viridiplantae; phylum Streptophyta; class Magnoliopsida; order Gentianales; family Apocynaceae; genus Marsdenia; species Marsdenia floribunda. The sequence goes on along the minus strand of JAXGGT010000141.1, from coordinate 793,507 downwards.
TGTTTAAAATCACATTCATCTATACAATCATTTAAAAATTTAGGTTAGAGCTTACCTTTCTCAAAGAACCTTCCCAACTCAAACGAGAATTAGTCTGAATGTTGACATAAATTAAAGGTATCACTCATAAATATGATCCATTCATAACACCTAGTGGCAAAAAAAAAAAAAAAAAAAAAAAATGTGGGCTTTGAAATTTTAATGGGCCAAATGGCCAAGTAATGACACGATGAGTGTAGCATCCCATGCATCAGCGTGTAAATCTCGTCCGACACGTGCCAGCACCACAGCCAATTGAGGTCGGTGAACGTGCTAAGGAACAGAAGCACGTGGCACATGCAGTATTTCCCGCCATTTTGTAACTAACTGCCGCGATTCCCATTTCTCTTTCTTAATCAGGCGCCAACATCGCCCAACCGTCAAACGTCATTTGACAAAACTACCCTCTCCGTTCCGTCTCTCTAATTTTCATTTTCGCCCTCTTTTTCTTTATTATTATTACTATTGGAGAGGGAAGAATTAATTCCTTAAGAGTAATCCAAATTTGAGTTTTTCGCTAATGAATTGATTAATCCTATTTTGTAGCATTTTTTATAATTAAAAAAAAAGTAACATACATTCAATTAAAAATTATTTTAAAAAGTAATTGTTTTAATGATAAAATTTTTTATAATTTTTTTTTTAAAAAAATTATTTTTTAATTCTTAAATATAGACATTTTTCAAGACATACTATAATTATTTATAAAATTACTATTTTTTTTTCTTTCTTTTTTTCCCTTTGCTTTTTTACTCTCTTTATTCATAAAATTATACAAAAGAGACATAATACAACTAAATAAAATATTATTAAAGACTATATAACATAATATGATACAAAATAATTAATAATTTAAAATTGTTCATTAATTATTTTAAAGTAAAATAACTTCAAAAAAATTATGACATTAATTTAATTAATTAATTTTTTTTTTTACTTTTCAATTTAAGTAAATTAGTTTATATTTTTATAAATATAATTCTTTAAAAAAAGTTTAATGCTTTAAAATGCAATTTTTTTTTAATAGTACAAAATTTATAAGGTAAATTGTGGAGTATTATTTATTATTACTATTTTTTAAAATTTTAATATACATTTTTTTTTTAAAAAAAAAAATTGAGATATTTACCTCTAACATGTATGAAATTCCTGAGTTCTCGTATCATAAGCGATGATGCTACTCACTAGACATATTAAAATGGTATATAATTTTTTTTTTTTTTTTGGTTGAAAAAAAAAATAGATAAAGGAAAAAAAAAAACAATTAGTGCGACGAAATAAACGGTTTTGCAGAAAAATGAAAGTGAGATTAATATTATATAATATTCTTGCCTTTTTAACCGATACACCAAAATTCAAGGGCTCATTTTAATTTCTAACAAAAATTCCAACTTTCCATTTTCGAAAGGCAACGGGGCAAACTAGTAATTTCAGGCCCTGCATGTCTCTCCATATATTTTTCTCTCTCAATCGACTCTGCCTTCACTACCTCTCCATTTGACGGGATTTCGACTTTCGCCCTTCCTCGAAACCATTCGACACTGTCACCTTCCGTTTTTACATGTTGTAATTATATCCACCATCTTTTTCGGTCCCTTCCTCACAGATCTGCAAGGTATAGCTTTGCAGGGAAGGGGAAGCCGACGACGACTGACGCGTTTGGACATCAAACATTTGATGTGCAAACTTTACAAGGTGATTCGTGAGGAGAAAGATAAACAATAATAATAATAATTTAATTAATTAATTAATTAGTTGTTGAGGTTTCCGGTGCCGTGAAGGAGTTGTTGATCAAGAATGGACTTGAAAAGATTTCATACTTCGGATCAGTTACCTTATTATTCAACATCTCCAAGGAAAAAAGTCGTTTCTCGTTTTGGTTTGGGGGTGGTGTTTTCTCTGATTCTAATAATTATAGGATCGTATCACGTTTCTTTCAGGGCTTCTTTTTTCGACTCTGTTTGGGAAGGATTATATCGCAACGGTACTACTCCGCCATTTTGGTCTTTCTCCTTTTCGGCTACGTCTTGTTTTTATTCTTGTCCCCAAGTTACTTCTTCTCCCTCTTCTTCTGTTCGTGATACTATTGTTGAAGAATTGAAGCACTCTGCTGTTCGAAATGCAAGTTACGAAAATGGTACTAAAAATTATCAGAATGGGGAGCAGCCCATGGATTCTGGTGGAAAAGGTGTTGTTACGAGCAATACCTTCGAGGGGAAAAATTCTTCTCGGGAGGCGAACAAAGGGAACGTTGATCTTCGAGGACCTGAGAAATCCCCCGAGTTTGTTAAGTCAGAGGTTGACAAAATTGCTAACTTAAGTAACGTAATTGTTTCAAATTCTCCTAAAATGGAGAATGTTTCCGTGGATGCGGGGAATCAAAACGTTACATCTCGGCAGCACGTGGGGAAATCTAATAGTTTCTACGGCGATTGTGACATTTTTGATGGTAGATGGGTGAAGGACGACTCGAAGCCATACTATCCTCCTGGTTCTTGCCCTTACATAGATAGGGATTTCGACTGTCACCGGAACAAGAGACCGGATGCTGGTTATGTGAATTGGAGATGGCAGCCTCATGGCTGCGACATCCCAAGGTAAGGATTTCCTACTCTCTGAATCTTTACAGAAGACATTCCGCATTTTCAAAATTTTTTTGAGTCGAAATGTAAGTCAAAATCCCTAATATTCTATTTGACTTCCTCTCTCTTGCCTTATGCTTCTCTCCCAGGTTGAATGCAACTGACTTTCTTGAGAGACTCAGAGGGCAGAAGCTGGTTTTTGTGGGTGATTCATTGAATAGGAATATGTGGGAGTCTCTTGTGTGCATTCTTCGTCACAGTGTCCCAGACAAGAAAAGAGTTTATGAGATAAGTGGTCGAACAGAATTCAAGAAGGGGGGTTCCTATGCGTTCAGATTCGAGGCAAAACTTTCTCTTTGAACTCTAAAACATCTCTTCTTTTTTCCTTTTTTTTTTTTTTTTTTTTTACATGCTTTAAAAATATGATTTTGTTCAATTCTTTGTTTGTTTTCCCTCCTTCTTGCAGGATTACAATTGCTCCGTGGATTTTATCAACTCTCCGTTTCTCGTCAGAGAATCCTCATTTGATGGTGTAAATGGTTCTTTTGAGACTCTCAGGTTGGATTTGATGGACACTGCAGCTTCAATGTATGAAGATGCTGACATTCTAATTTTTAACACTGCTCATTGGTGGACTCATGAGAAGACTTCTAGAGGGTGACCATCTCTTGCTGCCCCTTTACATTCTTCCTTATTCATCCTTTTTTTTTTTTTTTTTTTTGTCCTTCGATCTGCTAGCATTCTTTGAATTACTTGTGAGTGCCTCAGTTCTTTGTGCATTTGCTGTTTCTTCAGAGAAGACTATTACCAGGAAGGTAATCATGTGCACAGCAGACTCAAGGTTCTAGAAGCATACAAGAGAGCTGTTTCCACTTGGGGTAGGTGGGTGGATAAGCATATCAATAATGGTAGAACTCGAGTTATTTTCAGAGGTTATTCAGGTGTACATTTCAGGTATGGAAGTATTTGTCCTTTCTTGAAGCTTGCATGTAGTCTACCGTACTTGCGTGGCCTACTTCATTAAAATCTTCTTGAATATATATATATACAAATCCTTGATGCTTGAGTTTATGGGAACCACAATATTCAAGATATAATTCCTTGGATAAGAGATACAAGAGAAGAATACAAGGGACCAGTAGGTAAATTAAAGAACTGCCAATGATTATAATTTAATGGCTCATCCAAATGGTGTTGTCCAGAAAATGTGGTTCTTTCTGCTCAATGTGCTGCTTTCCTCCTTATTGCACTGCTTGTAATGAGATCTCTTGATCCCATAAATTAGTATAGGAGAAGAAAATAGAGAATAACCTCGAACAGTTGATGTGATTGCATGCAGTGGAGGCCAATGGAACTCTGGAGGACAGTGTCATAGAGAAACTGAACCAATATTTGATGAGACTCAATTGGAAAAATACCCTCGAAAGATGAAAGCTCTGGAATATGTGCTTCAGGGGATGAAGACCCCTGTAACTTATATGAACATAAGTAAGCTTACAGAATTCAGAAAAGATGCTCATCCTTCAATCTACCGAAAAGAATACAAGAGTGTAGAAGAACAAATTGCTGCTGAGCAAGCTCAAGATTGCAGTCATTGGTGCTTGCCTGGAGTACCGGACACATGGAATGAATTGCTATACGCCTCGCTCTTGAAAACTGCTGCTAAAGGATGATACGAGAGAACAAGAAATTACACAGTTTTGTATTCAGGTTTGGCTTGAAAGTTTTGGTTCCTTCCTGATCATTTTTTCCTTCATTGGTTGTATGTAGTGCATATAATCTTCTGTAGGTAAAAGAACTGGGGGAGAGAAGGTAAAAGCACTGTTAGTGGTTTCAAACATGATAGGGCTGGGAAGGTTTTGATGTACTTGATCTTGGTTAAAACTGCATCCATGGGATTTAAAAGATTGGATTGTACTCTCTTTTAAATGAAATGGCACATTTGTATGTAGGAATGATTATACATATATATATATATATATATATTTGTTGATGTATCAGTCTTCGCATATTCATCATTTTATATTATCAAAATTCAAATCAATACATAGAATCAAGAAAAGAAAACATTGATTTATAGGAAAGTTAATAGTCTTGATTAATGTATAAATTCAATTTCCTCTTTTATCAATTTAGGCTTTAAGATGGGGCAGAAATTTAACATGATAAGTGATAACCTAGCAGGAGTTCCCGGGTTGAAGATTGTTTTTAACCCAGCAATGCGCTTGTTATTGAAATTTTGTGTTTATTTCTGTGAAAATCGTGTGATAAATGCATAAATCTATCTCTATTACGATAGGGAGGAATTTCATGGGAAGATAGCACAGTATGAGCCTCGATTAACTTGGGAATGGTTTCACCTACTGTGATGAGGCTAGATTTACTTCATTGGAAAAGTCATAGACTCATCGAAAAATTGAGGAGCAGGTTTGCATAATTCCTGACAGTATTCTTATACTCAGATGAAGGTAATGAGCTGCACAAGCACATAATTAAGCTGGGATTATGGACAAAAAGGAAATGTTCTTCATAGGGCGCATGAAGTATCAGGGCCTTGGTAGAGGAAGAAAATGGAGACGGGTATCTTCCTGGTTTTTCCAGTCAAGGTCAGTGCATTTTTTGACATTATGTAGTCCATACTTTACTCATTGATTCTTAGTCATCAAGCATGCATAGTGGCTTGATCGATGCTGATACTGAAGCATATCGGTGCAATGAAATCAATAGGATCCTTTTGAATTACAAAAGAAATTCTGATAGCTAGTGTGCAACATAATCCATATAGATAGAAAATAAGAAACATGATGAGAAATTTCTTTTTATTGGAACTTGAAAACTACATTAACTTCAGTACAGAAAACTGGAAATGAAAGCCATGGAAGACTCTAACTGAGTCTCTTGCCATTCTGTGACTTGCCGGTTTGTTTTGCATTAGCCAAGACTTAGCTAGACTAGCTTGGATATATAGGCATAGACATATATGCATATATATATATGTATATATGCATCTTCTTGGTGCACCATTGAGTTCAGCGGAGACAATGGCCAGTGCAGAACAAACTGTCTGAATATGGAGAAGGGTAAAAGTTTCCCCTCTCCAGCCTCCACCCTTTTCAAGAACCGCTGAATATATCCTCCTCCATCCTAAAACATTCCTGTAAACCCCGAAATTGACAGGAAAAAAAAAAAAAAAAAATTAACTCCAGAAAATATCATGCAGTGGTTCTTGGCAAAGCTAGTGGAGGGTGTTTATTGTCCGGATACTGGAGTTTATATATAGCCTGTGATGAGATTTGAGTTCTTGTGGTTGGAGTAAGAATTCACCAAGTTATTACATCACTATCCACATGCGCTTAGCTGACTTTAATTTCCTTTTTACACTTCACCATTGAAGTTGCTTGCGTATCTGCATTATCTGTCCTTAGTTCACTGATATTGTCTTCTCTACCCTTTACCTACTTATCCCATATACTTTATTCGTGCATTTTTGCTACATATTTTGGCTCTTGGATTTGAATTTCTTTGTTTCGTTTTCTCTTTACAAAAAAATGTGAAATTTTTTTATTGATGAGCTGATCATGCAAAGTTATATATAAACATGACCTGAGACTGATCTAAGAACAATTTAAATAATTTCAATTCTCAGTGGAAAATAGCATAAAATCTTAAATTAGGGTTAGCTTTTTGAGGGCATTGGAGTCTTGTGTGATAAAAAAGTTTGAGATTGCTCATGAACACTTTTGCATTGGTGCATTACTTTTGTGGTTGTCGGGGTGCCTTTTTTTTTTTTTTCTTTTTACATGATCATACCATGAAATCCACTAGCACGAATTCTTGTATGGAACTTTCTTCCAACTGCTGAATCAACTCATTGTCCAGTAGTTGCATTTCACATGTCATGGAAACGCTAGCTTACTGATGGGTGTTGGATCAAAAAGATTAAAGATCTTCTTCTTCCACTCACCTTCATCCATGCATTCACTCATTCATTCATTCATCTTTGTGCATTGTTATACAAGATGTTCGCAAGCCTGGAATACTGATATTGTCTTCTTTACAACTTTTTGGCACCTCTTTGTGCTGAGGGATTCCATTAGCTCTGATATGAAGCTAAAAGACAATGAGCTCCTCCTCAGATATGCACCCACTGATAACCAGTAGGAGTCACCACAGGCCCCACCACATCTATCCCCTCCCCTCCCCTCCCCCACTTCTTTTCTCTCTTTAACTTTAGTGCAAACAAACAAACTTTTATTCATGTTTATTCAAGCATTCCAATTGGTCCATTTGTTTCATTCTATTGACAACCCATGGTTGATTCTGCAATTTGCCAACTAACACTTGATAATGATATGAAAATCCATGAAGAGATCAAGCATGATAATAATATATTTGAATTGTGCCGCTTTTAAGTAAGTAGTGGGGTTTGAAGCCTGGATTTCAGTGGGATTCCATTTTAGTTCCCTCCCATGACCCAACTATCTTTATTGTATTTACACAGGATAGTCTTATATATATATATATATATATAAAACAATAGAGAAAAGCAATATTTGGATTAAATTTTTTTTTTTTTTTTTTTCATTTTAAGAATATATATATATTATAATTTTGAAAAAGAAGGGTGGATTTACCTTTTAGTTAAATTTATCTAAGTTAAAATATTTTAATTGAAAAATTATTTGATTACATTAGGTATGTAGTACGCTGTTACTAGATATATCTTTAAATTGTTATGTAGAATGGGATTTTTTTTTTTTTTTTTTTTTTTCAAGTCTGGTCCAAACCAATATACTCTTTACTATTTAAAAGTACCATTTTGTTCGATTATGATTTAAGTTTAGAGAAAAAAAATACAAATTACCGAGCAATATGTGTGTGTATATATATATGTATGCATATATTGTAGCATTGAAGGGTTTGGACTAATATTAATTAGGTTAAATTATGGAATAATTTATAGGAAAATTCTCTGTTTTGGTTGTATAACTATTTTTATTCCTTTAATTTGGTCCTAAATTTTAAAAAAAAAAAATTAAAAACTTGATCATATAATTATTTTTATTTTTTGAATCTTCTCTTAAATCTTAAAAAAATAAGAAATTGGTTTTATAATTATTTTTGTTTTTGTAACTTGGTCCTTCCGACCAAATTTGTAGGATTTTTTGAGTCGTTTAAATCATGTGAAAATTAATAATCATGTGAAAATTATTTACTCAATTTTACAATAAGAGGTAAAATATTGTGTTTTTCTTATGTGCTTTTCACGTGACTTAAACGACTAAAAAATCTCACAGATTTGGTTGGAATGACCAAATTAAGAAAACAAAAATAATTATAGGACTAAATTCTTAATTTTTTAAGATTTAGGATCAAATTTGATAAGCAAAAATAGTTTTTTTTTTTATTTTTTTTATTTTTAATAATCCAGTATCCTTATCCATTAATCCGATATCTTTAAGATTATAGCACATTGTTGTCAAAATCGAATTCAGGTCTTCCATTTGACAAACCAAGTGAAGGCACCTATAGTTATAGGATCAATATATAGAATTTTCTTAGTTCGGCTTTGGGGAGAACTTACTGGGCACCCGAATTCATAAAGCATCCATTCATGGGCTGATTTATCAAACAATAGATATATTTCTTTTCATGGAAAATTAATCATTTTAGTCCCATATTAATTTCGTTTAAATAAAAGAGTTCATATTTTTAATTTTTGGATAAATGAATTCTCATTCTTTTTTTTCTTTGGAAAAGAGATCTCTATTTTTTTTTAATTTTTGGGTAAATGAATCCTCATTCTTTTTTTATTTCAACTAACGGATCCTTTTGATTAATTTTATTGGAAAAAAGTTATTAATTTTTACATAATTTATCATTATTTTGCATATTGTAATGATAATTATTTCATTTTATTTTTTAATTTCTCATCTCTTTTTATATTTTTAGACAAAAATTAATAAAAAGGATCTATTTGTCCAAATAAAAAAAAATGAAAATTCGTTTATTCAAAAATAAAAAAATAGAAATCTCTTTATTCGAACGAAATTAATAGATAGACTAAAACCAATTTTTTTTCATTTCATATATGACAACCTAAAAGCCCAAATTTTTCCCTATTTTCAACCAATAATATTTTTTCTATTAAATTAGTCACTATTTCGATTAATTTAAATTTATGCTAAGTTAGACTTCTCGACCCACAACGTTGTTCCCAGCATATGTTGAAAAAGCTCATTATTCTTATTTTGATTCTGTTTTCCTCCCCCGCCCCCCTCCCCCCCTCCTCTAAAAGCCCAAATTCCACATAACATGGGCTTGTAAAAGCCTTAACCCATTGGACAAGTAAATTGAGCTGGACCTACTCTTTATTAATTCTTTGTCCTAAAGCTGTAAGCTACAACCTAGAACAGTATATGCATAGTTCCAATGATTTTGTGAAGTTATAGGTTTTTCCTTGTGAAAGGAAAAATGGGTATTAGGGAGTAGGCCTGTCAATGGGTGCAAAATATCCGAATTTTACCCAGACTCGATCATAAAAATACTGGGTACGGGTCTAACTTTTCCATACCTGTACTCGGACCCTACCCGTACCCGAAAATTAAATATTAATTGGGTCCGGGTACGGAACTATAAATACCGTACCCGATACATA
>JAXGGT010000141.1:750137-780818 GCA_035583425.1 Marsdenia floribunda | reverse complement strand
CAAAAACACCCTTAATCGTTTTAGTCGTGTATTTATCATATGGACATTTTTTATCTTTCATGTTCTCCTTCCAAAACAAACAACAATAACAGTAACAGTAATATAAAAGTTTAGTAATTGAGTGGCCATGTTTTCTCTTTAAATCGGTTAATTCTAGCAAATGAGCATCAAATTTTATTTTTTATTTCTTTTCAAGTGTTTTTGACGATTTAGAGACACTGAATCCAATATGAATTATTAAGGCTATATTTGGATAAGTGTTATATTAAAAAAAAAAATGACTTATTTAAGACAAACTTTTATTTAAAATGAATGTTGTTTGCTATTTTTTTTTAAAAAAATTGAATTTTATGTTAAAAAAAGTAGGGGTTAAATATATACGTTTTATAGGTATAATGATTGTGTGTGTAAGAGAATGTTTATTTTGGAAAATGTGTATAACATTGATTTCATTAATAATATGTATTTTTTTAAATAAGGTAGGGTCCACAAATTTTATAGGTGTGTATTTGGGAGACAAACATTATTCACTCAACTCTAATAGAACACTTATCCAAATATAACATAAAAATGCTCTTAAAAAATTACCCATATGATGAATACATGACCCAAACAACTGAATTGACTTAGCACAATAACAACAAAAATGTAATATTTAGTTTATAAAGTAAAATGGTTAAAGGACAAAAGTGGAGAATTTTTCAAAATAATATTAGATATTTTACAATAAGTAGAATTGGTGGGTTTGGTTTCCAATCTTTCGATCATTGATATTGTTGATCATTTTTTCTTTTAATAAGTTCTCAATATATAACAAACATGTACATTTGGTTCTTCACTTTATATAATCCATTGTTTGGGCATGTCAAATAATACATTTTCACTTACCCAAACAATGAATTTTTTGAAGTCAGGGACCAAATGTATATATCTGTTATACATTATGACCTAATAAATGAAAAAGAAAAATAATGAACCAATTACACAAAAAATATAAATATAAAAGACTAAATTTACCAATTTTCCATTACAATAAATAACCAATCTAATTGTTATAATACCTATCAGGGATATACATTTTTTTTTCCACTCTAACCAAACTAAACCTATAAGGTGCCCACATCGCATCCAAACAAAACTTTTAGGGGACGAAAAAATGAATTAAAACAAAATATAGGGACCACAATATAATTAAACTTAGTTTGAGCTCACACACACACACCTCTCTCACCAATCACCATCACCGTCACCAGTGTATCTCCTTAACGCACCACACCATTTCTCCCCACTTCTTCACTAATCCATATGCTTCATCATCTGCTTACTCTTTCGCCTACATCTCCATATCAGGAAAAATCTTCATGTACCTCTATTTACTCCCTGCAACTCTAGAACATTATCCCGTTTTCGAGTTTTAAGAGAGAAAAGAAATCGATTTTATCTGTTATATATATAGATAGATAGATTGATTGATAGATAGAAATATATACCTGAAGTTACTGTATATATATATATACATATTTTGTGTGTGGTTGTTGGTTGGTGGTAATTTTGATTGTGACAGAGGTTGAGATTATACAGATATGGATGAAATGTATGGACTGCACACACCTGGTGATTATGCAGACAAGGCTTTGATGTCGCCTGAGAATTTGATGATGTCTGCTGATTATGGGTATCATGGCCTTATAGCTTCGAGCGATCATCATCGGATTCCTATGTTTGGATCAGATGATATAGCAGCCGGGAGTGGGTTCCAGTGTTCGGCTATTTCTGAAGCTGCTTCGGTAACTCCTGAAATTCAAAGGGGAAGACAGGTAGAGGTTGAAGATGACCATGACGAGGATGCTTGCAGCGCAATCAAGGCTAAAATTGCTTCTCATCCTTCTTATCCCAAATTGCTTGCTGCTTATATCGACTGCCAAAAGGTTTTTGCTGTGAAATTCTGCTTAAGATGGAGGATTTTTCATTTTTCTTCCAAAGAAAAAACCAGTTAGCTTTATCACGCTTTTTGTGTTTTCTGTACTATGCTTTGCTGTTTGCTTGGGGTTGAGTGATAGCTATCGGAGTAGCACAATCTGATATACACTACACGAGTACTACTCTCTTTTAGTTTTTGTGACTAAAGCTGTTTTTCTTCCTTCTGAGGTTTTAGTTTTTAGTTTTTGGGTGTTTTTGGTTAGATGAACGAATTAACAGCGGAATAACTTCCTGGATTTACTGTCAATTTCTGGTGTTAACCGGAAATTAACTCGTAGCCTACCTCTGTTGGTATTTTTTGTTTGTTTGTTTGTTTGTTTTTTCCCCCCCCACTTTCTTCGTCTTTGTATGATTTTAAGCTACGAAAACTCATCTGCTTACTACTTGTGCTGCACTTGCACAGGTCGGAGCACCACCGGAGATAGCTTCTTTCCTGGATGACATCAGACGAGAAAATGGGTTTTGTAGACGAGACGCTGGTTTATCTTGTTTCGGAGCTGATCCCGAGCTTGATGAATTCATGGTTGTTTCTCTTTTTCACCTGATAAACGTGCACCTTTTACTTCGTCTTCTCTCCTTCTTCTTCGTTTTTTTTTTTTTTTCCCTAAATTTTTCCATCTCATTGAAACAAATTTTCTTCACAGTTTGATTTATCCGTTCCTGAATTCCACTTTCTCTATAGGAAACCTACTGTGACATATTGGTGAAGTACAAATCAGATCTTTCGAGACCTTTTGATGAAGCTACGTCTTTCCTCAACAACATCGAAATGCAACTCGGTAGTCTTTCTAGAGGTGCGTTTCTCCAACCCTTCCGTTCCCCCCCTACTCCCCCCCCTCTCTCCGGCTTGCTTAATTTTTCTTTACGAGTATTACTAGCTGGGATTATCCTTTGTGTGTTCCAATCACAAATTAATGCATACAGAGGTCGCCTCTTATTCCGGTGACTCAAAAAAAGGATTGTTAGTGCCATTCCATAATGGAATACGGGAGAACGGTTTAGTCCCGATATTATAGCTCCCAAAACACAGAGGAGGAGTTGCTTGTAGGAGGACGAAGAAAATTGTCTGTTGTAGTCATACTATTGAAAATTTCATTCTTCGATAAGCCAAGAAAAATTGGAAGAGGCCTTATTAAGAGAGGGACAGTTTCTTGATCACTTTATAGTTGTGGCTGTTGTTTATCACACAAACTTTCTTCCTCCCATAGATTATTAGCCTTCTGGTAGGGAATGCTTTAAGGTTTGAGTTGAATCCTCTGAGCTGAATAAACCCCTTAGTATATCTGAGGGAACAAAGTCTGTATCCATGGAACTTTCCGCAGTTTTAGAATTTCTCATATTTTGGTTTCTGTACACAGGTTCTATTTGAGTGTTTTTGTTTATGTATACCGGTTATGCGGTCTTTTGGTTCTTCCGTTTCTTTTTCTCTTGCCCTTTATTTGATGTCAGAGAGCATCGAACTTGGAAATTGGCTTTCTGGTTTGGAGATTCTGATTTTGACGCTTCAGAATTAAGATGACATGCTATACAGTATTTTCATTGTTTCAATCAGTAATAATCCAAACCAAACCCACTTTCCCTTCACTTCTTCGCTCAGAAAAGTGGGGAAAGGAAAAAAGATTTCTACGCACCCTTGATGACTGGAATTTATTTTATATGACCAAAAGTATATCTTATATTCAATTATTATTTGGTTGGTTGGGAAAATAGAAGATCTTTTTACACTTTTCAGGTGTAAAATATACAAACAGCTATAGTTAGCTGCAGATAATATCACTGATTAATGGGTTTTTATTTGATACATTGAGTAGTAATGCTGAATGTGACCATGGTGATTTGTGTTCGTTCATAAAAAATTGGATGGTTCCCGGAGCTCTAGGAAATTTCATTCCACATTTACATGTAAATGTGTGCTTAGTCTTTGCCTCTAGTTAGTCTTTCATCTCTTCTGGATGGATTCATAAGGGTAACCAATGAAGTAAATTGTTTGCTTGGATTTTTGTTTATACTTGTGGTGTCATTTTGCTTGGAAAATCAGGCAATTCATATTGCATAAGCTTGTTTTTAGAGCATTGCAGCCATGCATGTGAATCTTGTAATGTCTGGGGGAAAAGATCTTTACTGAGAGTGCCATGTTGTTGATCCATTGCATCCATTACTCAGTTTTGCTTCCATAATCTGAAACGAAGGTGTTGTTATTCATTGTGTCTATTCTAATAAGTAACATTCATTCTGATCCGAAGTCTCATATCTGAGGCTCTATTCTCATTGTACTAGTTCTTAATTTCTTAAGCCCTTGGCTCCACACAAGCTGTTACCAAGGCTTGTGAATGTCGTGAGGTCTTTGGTTCAACTCTTGCGTTGAGGTCATATAATTATTAGGGTTAGGTCAAGAGTCAAACTGCTGTGTAATTCGGACCAAATTCAGATTAGTTTGGAGTATTTTTTCTAGATGCTGAATGATCTAATAAAAAAATATTAAATTTTTTTTTGTTAGGTCTTTAACTTTGTTGTCGATCTGAAGGTTATGAATAATCAGAAACTAAAGGTTTTTCGTTCTCTTTATTGGGGTTTCGGTATAATTCTCATACAGCATGATTACTCAGCTCATGACACGGTACTGGCTAACTAGTATTTTCTCTTTCCCTATGAACATCAACCTTTGTACCCTCATGCATGATCAAACAAATGCTTTGCTTAATTACATGAGTTGTTTGAGCGTATGTAAAAAAAAAAAAAAAGAAGGAAAAGAAACATTTTCATGTGGTGATTGTAATCTTAATCTTTCTTCAACCATAAAAAATTGAAGTCTTTCGTTCAATTAAGACAGTTTCAGTTGTCACTTCGGTCTTATTGGCCTGTTATGTGTCAGGTATCTTTACAGTGTTTCAAGTTCCAATAGTGCATGTGTATGGCCGAGCATGCATGAAAGATTAGAAGAAGAAACATGGGAAATTGTTAAACTAGCATGATTAAAGTAAATCTTTTTCTGGGTAGAAGTGGTTGTGATTTTATAGTGTTTTGCACAATATTTTTCTTTTAAACTTCTACGCAGCTTAAAAATTTTCATCATATAGATCTGAGTAGATGATAGTGTTCGATAAAGATTTTCTGTTGTCTCACCACGTGTATGTTGGATCTTCTCGGGCTATCTAGCTAAAAGAGATTTTGCTGCTTGGTTGACTAGCTCTATATTTCATTACTTTTTTGCTCAAATTTTCAAAAATATTTTCCTATCTGAACTGGGGAGATATGTGTACAGCATTTGATGTTGTAAAATATTCTAATCAAGTGGAGAAGTACAATTGGGATCGGTGTTAGTTCCTTTTGTTTACACTAAAATCATCCCTGGACTAATTGAAAAAAAAAAAAAAAAAATGTCAACATGTGTAAAGTTATGTTATTTTATGCTCTCTCTCTTGTAAATAAAGCTGTTCTTGTTTCCAACGGTACTGTATAAGGATAGATGCCCATGAGGCCCATGGCTGATATTATTTCATTAGTCATATTGAGCTGCCATATTTATTTACATCAATTGTTTTCATTAATAAAATAGTGATTCAAAGGTTTAAAAAGTTGTACCTTAAGGGGGATGGGATTCTTTGGTTGTTCAATGGTGTTCTTTTCATCCTCAAAGTACACATGAACTTTTTGGCATTACAAAATTATTTTTTAGCTGGCTTCCTGTGCTGTTTGTTTGCTCCGCTCGTGTTCCAGTTGTTTCTTGTTGACATCTCTTTTCCTGTATGATACTAATTGAGATGCAAAAAAGAAGTCCAGTGGTGTCTTTTGTTGGCAACATATTCACGTGTGAACAGATTGTTCTAAAGTCCATCATGTTTTGCCTAATTGCTGATTATAGCTGTAGTCTTTGAGGGGATATTTTACTCTCCAAACAACCACTGTCCAAGTACCTTGATCTTGTTTGAATCCAGTTGGTGGATGCCTGGCACTCCACACGTATGTGTATGTATGTGTATATATATGAAGCACATTACACGCACGCACACACAATACCAGTGCCTTAATTTCCTTCATCTGCTGTTTTACATTTGTATTTAGTGTTTGGCACCATTCTTTAGTGTCTTGCGAGTTAGTTGCAAATGCATTCTATGTTCCTTCCGTTTGTTTCTTGCTTAATCAAATGATTAATATGCATTGATACCTTAAAGAATTTTTTCCATGCATAAATGTCTAAACTTTTGTCTTTCCGGATTTCTACTGCCTGATTAGATCGAGAGCTTTCTTATCCGTAGTGTGAATAATTTTCATTCTCATGACCTTTTTTAGAATGAGAAAATCATGCACCTGCTTAGGTTTTAAATTACCATTGCCTAGTGCATGGAGAACTTTTACAAAATATTCTAAACTAGGGTCTGGAGAATCGATCTCTTATGATGTTTTCTGAATTCTGGTACACTTTTGAAGGATTTGAAACGGGTTTTCTTTTATTCTATAGGTATTCCTCTAGGACTGGTAAGGTAAATGAAGAATTTTTTTTTTTTTTTTTTTTTTTGGTGGGTTGGTAAATGAAGATACATCTTATACTCCTGTATATAACAATAATGACTCAATATTGTATGAAGAGCTGCATGGAGAGATAGGCAACTTTTCTGATCATAGGTTTGGCCAAGGTGTGGTAACAGGTTTGATCCTAGCTTGGTATAGGAGGTAGACTAGAGTTTGTCTCGTCTTTTCACTCCAACATGGTGTATATATAATGACGCCAATATATATATATATATGTATGTGGTCATTGTCGTCCGGTTTAGGTCGGGCACCGCCATGATGCTATGTAGTAATCATCTCCAAGTGATAGATAGCCTGATACGTATATGCCTAAACCTCATGTCTTTAAGTAGTGATTATTTCTTGACCATGGAATTTACGTATGTAACTCTCTCTCTCTCTAGGGTCATTTTTTCATGAAGGGAAAGGCAGAGGGTGGGGGAAGGAAGACAATGGAATGTCGTGGAAGGAGGTGGGGTAAGGGAGAGGAGAGAGTAGTCCATTGTCCATTGATAAGCTTTAGGCTTTATTGAAAAAGCCCGGATAGAGCGGGTGGTCGAAGGTCACATGGACTCCCGCAGTTTACGCTGAGAAGCAGCTTTTTCATAGTTGCTGGAGTTTGCATTTAACACCCATTCTTCGCTGCTTCGACTGAGACTGATACTGAGACTGAAGAGGGGAGAGGGGAGAGGGTCGGTCTCACCTCTTTCTCTCTCTCTCACAGACACACACACACACTCTCTCTCCCTGGGTAGGTGCTGTTTTTTTTTTTTTTTTGGGTCAGGAGGAGGAGGGAGGAGGGGGTATGCACTGAAGTGTAAGACAGTAGTGGGTGGGTGTCAAGTCCACAGTCAATTTTGGAATGGCCCTCTCTTCTCTTGTTATGGGTCTTTGTGCCCTTTCTCCCTCATCTAACTCATGATTTCGTTTGTGTCCCTGAACGACGGATTATTATCTGTCTTTGGACTTAAGTTTCTTTGTGCCCTTTGGGTCCCATTTTCCCCCCTTTTTATTGGTTTATAATATTTATTTAATTTTTTTAAAAAAAGTATTTTTCTTCGAATTATTATTTGAGGTTCCATATAAGTTAAGAGAATTTGTCAAATTTTTAACTGAAGTTTGACTATAAGTAAACAAACATTAATGTATGGATTACCGTAGAATAATATATATATATATATATATATATATGTATATGTAAAGGATTAAAACATGGATAAATTATATAAGTCCGCACAAATTTTTTTTTTAGCATATTTTAAAAGACTTCATTAATATGGAGTTAGGTAGATATTTATATTGAAGGTGATTTTTCTTTAAATTTTTAATGTGAGACTTAAATTTGATATCTAATAAATATAAGGGAGTAAATTAAACATATTTTTATATAATGTTGGAAATTAAACAATATTTTCAAAACTAGTTAAAATATTCTTCTAATGAATAGAGTAGGAGTAGTACATTTTTTTTCCCCGTTTCGTTTTTGATTCGAAATAAATAAGTAAAATATAAATATGCTTGTGTTTTACAATAATAAATATTTTGATAATTTTATTTAATTAAATAAAATGTAATTAAGTAATCAAAAGTATATAGTGAAATAAATTAAACAAAGTGATAAATCTTTAAATTAGTAAAAGAAGCATATCCATTATCGATAAGAAGTCTGTCTTTTTGTTTTGATGATAGGACTTTATAGGTTCTAATTATGATGGAAGCAATTAAGTTTTGTAATTTTTTTTTTTTTTTTTTTTTTAAAAAGCACCATCTTAATCATAAAAGTTTTAAATTTTATGTTAGTTTTGTAAGTTATTTATTCATTTTGGAGAGGACAGAGGAGATAAACTCCATGTTGGGTTATAGTAGATATTGTTTACTTTGAGAGAACATTATAAATAAATTTTTATTCAATTATTCAGCAACTTTTTTCCCATTTATATAATCAATATTATAATAGAATATTACATATATATATATATATATATAAAATAGTATAATACTATAATTTAGAAAAAAAAATCTAATAGTTTATTATTTAAAATACAATGTTGATTGTTATATATATATTAAAATATATTATATATAACATATTAGTATAGTAAAGTTATTTTACATGACATAGTATAATATATTATACATATATAAATATTAATTTTTAAAAGAATTTTGGGTGTAGAAAATATATCTAAAATTAGTCACTTAAAAGAAGATTTTCTTTTTTTTTTTTATTATTATTATTTTTGATGAATACTTAAAAGAAGATTTCATTATTAGTTTTTTGGAAACATTTATATGACTCTTTTTAACTACAAAAAGGTTTTCACTACTTAGCTATGACATAATTTCATCACTTAAACTAATGAGAACGAGAATCAATTCATTCATAGGCAGAAGGGCAAAATCTTTTTTGGTAAAAAACATGAGATTTGAGAAGCAAAAGATCATGGCTAATGGAGGACTTGGTGGTGAGGGTTTAATGGAGGTCCATCTTGTAGTCGTAAAGGTTGTCTTTTGTAGAAGACTTTGTCTGGCTTTAGATTTCTGTGAGATCAGAGTACTGTGTTGTACAATGCCATCCTTCGTCTTGTCTTATCATTCTGTGCTCCGACTGACTTCGACACGACTCCACTTCTCCTCAAGAATTATACTACTCAGAGAGGAAAAAAGAAAAAAAAAAAAAAAAAAAGTTCTTTTATTATTATTATTAGTGTTGGACTAAATTGTTTTTAATATGACTTTGATTTGTAAATTGTTTTGTAAGTTTATGCGTAAGTGTGGCATTGGATTGATAAATTTTGGTCAGATGATAATGCTGTATCTTCGGAGGATGAGTTTAGTGGCGGAGAAACGGCGACGGGGGAGGGGCGAGATGTTCAAATGAAAAGCGAAGATAGAGAACTGAAGGAGAGGCTCTTGAGCAAATATGGGAATCATATAAGTACGTTAAAACTTGAATTTTCTAAGAAGAAAAAGAAAGGGAAGCTACCAAAGGAGGCTAGGCAAATTCTAATGGAATGGTGGAGTGTGCATTACAAATGGCCGTATCCCACGGTTAGAATTTTTCTTTTTCTTCTGTAACATTTTTTATTGGAAACCTTGTAGTACCGTGTGCATTGTTAAATGTACAATATTTCCATGCTTGATTGATTATTGGTGCTGGATATATATATATATATATTTGTTCAGGAAGCAGATAAGATATCCTTAGCCGAATCAACGGGGCTGGATCAGAAGCAGATTAACAATTGGTTCATAAACCAGAGAAAGAGGCATTGGAAACCCTCAGAGAATATGCAGTTAGCTGTTATGGACAATCTCTCAGGACAATTCTTTTCGGATGACTAAAAGTTTTATTTGATTTTAATTTCGATTCCCCCCATTTGAACTGATAATCTTCATGCGAAATCCTCTATTCTCAGCTGTATATATATATATACATCTTTTGGATGAATGAACTAATTTAACAAACACTGGATTTTTATTTTATTTTCACTTGTGGAATAATGGCAGGGAAAACAATTGTGTTTTCTCTACTTAAAAATTTCTTGTGCTATACATGTTGGATATGAAAAACTAGTAATAGTTTTTGGCCATAATTTCTTCACGTTTTCTCTGTTACATCAACAAACAAACTTTATTAGTGATTTTAAAATGTAAAATATCACCTGGGATAAAATGTAGTGTAGGAAATGCTAGCATTTGAGGCAATGTTGCCAAGATTTGGCGAATAGCCGGGGTTTATCTGCAGATCGCCCAATCCACTGGTAAGCTCATCATCGTCTAGGTATGGGGGAGCAGTGGGTGACGGTAGTTGTTCATCCTTCCTTGACAGCATTTGCAATGCAGTGGACATGGTTGGTCGTAACAATGGCAATTTCTGGGTACACAGGAGTCCCACTTGAACCACTCTTAGTATCATTTCGTGATCAATGCTCATCCCGATGTTGTCATTCACCATTAGGTTTGTGTCAAACAGCTCTTGCACTCTCCCTTGCTGGAAATGCTTCCACATCTAAATCTCATTCAAATTTAACATGATTGGTGAGGAGAATTGGAATATATATATATATATGTATATTTATTTTTATGGATAAATATTCGAAAGATCTTACCATGACAACTCGAGAAAAATAAGAAATCCAAGGTTTAGAACTTACGGTAGTGACCAGATTGTCTAAGCACTCTGATGTCTTAATTCTATTGTTTTGTTTGCCTGTGACTATCTCCAACAAGAGCACTCCAAAGCTGTACACATCTGCCTTTTCTGTTAGCTGTCCATGACCTATGTATTCTGGAGCCATATATCCACTGAAAATTTGGAAGAAGTAAGTAATCATTCACAATTGAAGTAAAATCTTATGTGTTCTTTTTTGAATTAGAAATGTTAAATGCATTGAAACATCGTAAAAACTCCCCACCTTTTTTTTTTTTTTTTAGTGAAAATGCTTACAGTGTTCCTGCAATGGCTGTGCTTATGTGACTTTTGTCTTCTTCAAAACACCTTGCCAATCCAAAATCAGCAATCTTGGCGTTCAGCTTTGAGTCCAAAAGGATGTTACTTGCTTTTATATCTCTGTGAACTATACGATTCTCTGTGTTTTCATGCAAGTAAACCAAGCCTTCAGCAGTCCCTGTGATTATGTTGAATCTCTTCTCCCAGTTCAATACCTTTTCTTTGCTTGGATCTGTCAGTTTAAATAAATGGTAGCATCAATTAGCAAGGATGTGGTTTAAGGAATAATAACAGGTTATGGCGATCTCATTTTACAAACTATTAATATGGTGTTTACTAACCAAATAAGAAGCGGTCAAGACTCCCATTTGGCAGCAATTCATATACAAGAAGACTCTCGGGTCCTGAACAACTGCATCCCAGCAATTTGACCAAGTTCTTATGTCTGATGCTGCTAATGATGTTTACTTCATTGTAGAAATCAGCTGCTCTGTGGTGGTTGTTAAAGAAAAGCCTCTTGACAGCAATTTCTCTTCTATCTGGCAAGATTCCCTACCATACCATTGCATTCTGATCTTAGCCGTGATCTCCTACCACAGGTTTTTGGTTTCGATTTTACAGATATATTGAGAGACTATATATATATACCTTATAGACTGTGCCAAATCCACCCTGTCCAAGCCTGTTGGCCTCATCAAAGGAACCAGTGGCTTTCTTAAGTGTGGAGTATTTGCATTCCAGGTTACCATCACGAAGTGCTATTGCTAATTTCTCCTGATCATTTGCACCTGCTAAGTTTGGGAGGAAAGGCGGATTACAGGAAATTGAATGTCATTAGCTATCATGCCATACAGATCATCAATTGCCTTCCTGTAATTGTAAAAATTCTAGGAAGAAAGGCCTCAAAATGATACTATATGCCGTCTGCAACTTTACATAGATTTTCTCAATAACAATTATTCATTGGTACTAAAGTTCCTACTATATCCGAATGTCCTGGTGGAAGATGATTAACTTTCGAGTTATTCATATGAGAAAGAACTCCTGATATTAATGGAGAAAAAAATAGTGAACAAAATAGCAATTCTTACCTTTTCTCTTGTTCTGTAGTTTCCTGTGCTTCCATATATAACATCCAATAACAGCTCCACCTCCTACTACAAAACCAACTGAACAAATGGCAGCAACGGTGGTAATTGATTTTTTGCCCCCTGGAAATTTCAGTTTATCTCATTATCAGATGAACTTGGAAGAAACCAAAATGTTATTATGTCTTTCATAATACTGATACATATATATATATATATCCAAATTTAGGACAGTAGTCCTAGAGGAACATTTTAAGAGAAAAGCAGACAACTAAAGAATCCCAGTGAAATGAGGCCAAATTTCTTAAAACTTTTCATAATAGATCAGGCAAAGATATGTTCTTTGTACCTCTTGAGTTGCTGTTTTTTGGACCCCTCGAGCTTGGATTTTCAAGTTTAGTAGTGACAGTAGTATTGAGAAAATCAGTGTCTGCATACCTCATGATACAACCAGTACTCAATGCAAAACCTTGGGATGAAGGTAAACAGGTGGATATAGAAGCAGATGCATTCTTCAAACATGCTCTACAAGAATCAGCACTCAATGGCTTCCAGCAGTCGGCCAAAATGTAAACAGCCTCGTTTAAAGTGTACCCATTATTCTCAATTGCATTTGAAAGCCCTTTCACCACAGCCTGACCAAATTCTTTACTCTTTCTAGTTCCATTCTTGCAGACAACTTTATCATCTGGCCTGGAATACTCCTGAAGAAAGCTGTAGTTATCAAGACGAAGAAAGCAACCGCCAAGGTAAATATCCATGGCTTTGTAAGGAAAGCATTGGGGTAAAATCGTTCGAGCTTCAGTATAACAAAGAAGACAGTTATTCCCGGATATATTGGAATAGCATTGCGCTAGAGAAAAAGTATCATCTGGGAAATTAGGCCTAGACCCTGTCGCAGCCACTGCAAAACCTGACTGTAGCATCTGGCGACTAAGGGTTTCTAATCCGCTCACAAGGTTCGGGACATATATGGTGGTATTGTGCATCAGCTCGTTACCACACTTAAATCCAAGTACCTCAGTGTAATTATCAGCATTAGCATCCGAAAGCAACATGCCGATAGTGACAAAGGGAAGAACAAATAGAACCAGAAATGATTGCATGCTTCCAGATTTAGTGCTGAACACCACTTGATTGTCTCCCTATCAACCCAAATACCTACCTACCTACCTGAAGGCCAAGTACCATTAAAATTACTACTGAATCAAGGGTTTTTATATGTCTTTGGACAACAAATAATCTGGAAAACTGACGAGCAAGACAGATAAACAATTTTGTTCTGATTATGCAACGGATAAGAAACTAATGAAAAGCTTACCAATTCTTGTGAGCAAATAGGTATAGAAGTGCATGAAGATTGAAATTCCAAATGTTTCAACTCTAATCTGAGGATACTCATCCTTGACATTAACTTTCCCATCCCATTGATTAAGCAGAGAAGTCCACCATGACCCAAAGATCGTTATTTTAATCTCTGGGTAAATAATATACTATTTTATTTCTTAATCATGTGTTTCTGAAATTTAGATATGTTGGTTTCAAATTTTTTTTTTAATAGATTAAGAAGAGAATGGAGAGATAAAGAAAATTCAAACAAATAAGTATACAAAATTAATATATATCTAGAACAAAGACCTCTGCAATGGGAACTGGATAGTCAGTCAGTCAACTACGCGGTTGAAAATTGAGCTTGCTTTTGAATCCTGATTTTCCTCGGAGTTTCTTTGCTCCATTGGAGATTCAGCAGTCAACACTGGATTAATTGATCTCCATCTACAGTTCACGAAGAACAGAGCTACCCGATTTTATTTTGCCTCATTTGCATCTTTTTGAATCCAAGAATTGTTGGTTTGCTAAACCGCAGAGTTGCCAACTCCAAAATATTTTACTATGGATCAACATAGAGATACAATTCTATGAAGAAACAAATGGAATCTGCTCAAATACCAGTAAGAAGGGAAAAAAACTGCCCAAAATATCCTAACGAATTCAAAGGTATTATTTCATCATCATGAATCTGTACAATTGCTGAATATATATAGGAGAGAAATAAGATATTCTATCTAAGCAGAAATAATTTCAGCCTTACAAAAAGAATGATCAGGACCATAGGAAATAACTGTCTTAACTGATTGCAAGAAAGAAAAATATCTTTCAGCCTATTCCTGTTGCCAATTGTTTGTAATTCAGTTCTGCTTCTGCTGCTTTCTTCTTCTGATATTGAATATGGCATATGATTTCAACATTCTATACCATATTATTGGACAAATTATGAATCTGATAGTGGATTGAAGCAGGTAGGTACCATGATGAAATTATATGTAGATATTTCCTCATAATCTCTAATATATGTATACAAATATATATATATATATATTTTGACTGAATATTGATTTGCAGATATTTGATGGTGGCATGAATTTGTTGTAAAGTTGTGAAGAATTAAATATTTTTGAATTTAGTTATTCAATTAGTATGGAGTCCTGAAAAATCTCTGAGGAGAAATCTTTCATGTGCGAATTCTATAAAGGAGTTTTCTTATATTGCTGGATATATGATAGAGAGAGGTTTTCCTACATCGGTGGATATATTAGATAGAAAGAAAACCTCAAAAAAAAAAAAAAAAAAAACAGTTTAGAATTATGTACAAAAACACAACTAGGCAAAGTTGAGAGAAAAATATGCATTCAAAGTTTTCCGTTGATGCTAACTTATGTCAACTCTATAATACATATACACAGTATCAAAATGACCTCAGTACAAGAACATGATCGATTCTGTTATCCTCTGGACAGATAAATCTGTTGTTCAATTCATAACTGAATTATCTCAAAAACGATGAACTTCTGCAGTCATGATTATGAGGACATTGATGAACATTGTCGTCATCTGGGGTGAAGCGTACTGTAAGAGATGTTAGCATTAGAAGCCAGGTGACCAAATGTGGGTGGGTACCTCAGCTTATTTTGGACATCACCTAGTCCAACAGTCAGTTCATCACCATCCATGATGAACGGAGGAGAAGTGGGTAATGGTAGCTCTTCGTCCTTCCTTGATAACATTTTTAGTGCAGTGGACATAGATGGTCGAAAAGATGGTACTCTCTGAGTACACAAGAGTCCCACATGAACCACTCTGAAAATCTCATGTTTCATGTTTGCATCATGATTTCCATTCAACAACAGATTTGCCTCAAACAGTTCTTGCGCTCTATCTTGCTGGAAATACTTCCACATCTAATGTCATCATCCAGTTCAACAGCCAGAGGGGGAAAAAAAAAAAAAAAAGGAAGAAGAAGATGAGTTCTATTGATTGTGAGGCTATGACAATATCCCAAAGATTGAGTCACAAGGAAGAATTTAAAGATTCTTGGGAACTTACTGTAGAGACCAGATTGTCCAAGTACTCTGAGGTGTTACTTGCATTGTTCGGTCTTCCTGCCACTATCTCCAACAAAACCACCCCAAAACTATATACATCAGCCTTTTCCGTTAGCTGCCCGTGACTTATATATTCTGGAGCCATATATCCACTGAAAATTTGGAATACATAATATCATTGACTAATGAAGTAGATTTCAGAGTTGAACCAAAAGACTGAAAAATTAGTATATTAGAGTATAAATACTTACAATGTTCCTGCAATGGCTGTGGTAATGTGACTCTTGTCGTCTTCAAAAGATCTGGCCAATCCGAAATCAGCAATCTTGGCATTCAACTTTGAGTCCAAAAGGATATTACTTGGTTTTATATCTCTGTGGACTATACGGGTCTCAGTGTTTTCATGAAGGTAAACCAAGCCTTTAGCAGTCCCAATAATTATGTCAAATCTTTTCTTCCAGTCAAGTGCTTTATCTTTGTTTGGATCTGTCAATTTGGTTTAAGAATTAAGATACATATTAGCCTTTTGTCAAAATTCAAATCAAATGTGGGAAATTGAAAGGTGAGTGTACACTGATCTGATACAAGCTTCACTTGTCAATACAGTGGGGACTCTTGTGCTTACCGAAAATGAATTGGTCAAGACTCTTGTTTGGCATGAATTCATATACAAGGAGGCTTTCAGGTCCCGAACAGCTGCATCCCAACAACCTGACCAAATTCTTGTGCTCAAGACTACTAATAATGTTAACTTCATTGTAGAAATCTGCTGCTCTAAGCTTGTGGTTAAGGAAAATCCTCTTGACAGCAACTTCTCTTCCATCTGGCAAAACACCCTATAAAAAGGATGAGCATTTTCTGTGGGACTTGGTCTGATGATGTTCAGATTGATGAGAAACTGTAAGATTCTGCAGATTAAGAAAGATTAGAAATAGCATTTGCTACCTTGTAAACTGTACCAAATCCACCTTGCCCTAGCTTGTTGGCTTCATCAAATGAACCTGTAGCCTTTTCAAGAATGGAGTATTTGAAGTTCAAGCTACTGTCACGAAGTGTCTCTACTAGTTTCTTTGCATGATTTGAGCCTAAAAACAAGTCCAAGAAAATTAACATTTTTAGAATCATCATTTGCATGCATGGTTTACTTTTGAGAATATGCAGAGTAACAATTCTAACCATGTAGCTACCTTGTGCTTGCAACGTTTACTGACAGCACTTTTTTTTAGTTGGATGAAATATCATGAACGCAACTTACCTCTCCTCTTCTTTTCTATTCTTCTCTTGTTCCAGATATGAACTCCCACTATTGCTCCCACCACCAGAACTGCAACAGAACTAATTGCAGCAAGAACAATCGCTATTATGGTCCCTGAAATGGTCATCTTTGAGAAATGAGAACTAGTTTCTGTTTGTGCCAATTTTAGGTAGCAATAGATATAGTCTTCATCCTAAGATGGAAAAAATTACCCCTTGAACTGCTCCGAGTAGCTGTTGGATTAAGAAAATTTGTGTCTGAGTATCTCATGAAGCATCCCGTGTTCAATGCCCTGCCATCAGACCAAGGCAAGCAGCCTAATATCGAGCGAGATGCATTTTGAAGACATGCTCTACAAGATTTGGAGCTCAGTGTCTTCCAGCAGTTTGCCAGTATAAAAGCTGATTCATTTGATGCTCCAGAAACAGGTAGCTGAGCACGAGCAAAACCCTTATTTTTTGGTGCCTCCATAGCTGCTCGCAACACGGCCCGTCTAGTTGAATTTTCAAATCCTGAATCCTTCCTGGTTCTATTCCCACACACAGAATGGTCCTGTGATCCAGCATATTCTTGGAAGAAACTGTAATTCTCAGATCTAACGAAACAGCCATCAAGAAAAATTCGTCCACCGTTTTTTGGGTAACATCTAGGAAGATAAGTACGCGCTTCAGCATAACATAATAGACAATCATGCTCGGAAAGATCATCATGGCATTGGACCAGGGCGTAAGCAGTATCGGGTCCTGAACCCGTAGAAGATACTCCCCAGCCTTGAACTGTGATTTGATCACTTATTTTTTGCATGTTAGCAATAAAGTTCGGACCAGAGATCGTGGTATTATGCTGCAATTGTGTCGCACAAGTTAATTGAATTACCTGATCTCTTGGTTCCGCCATTAATGTAGGTGGAAACACCACAATCAGGGTAACAATGAAGAGAATAGATGAGGCTCGGATTTTCATATCTGGACCAAGGTGAGGCATGTTTCCCAACTCAAAAACTCTAGCTTTTTCGTGAAAATACAATCTTAAACCACTACTCTGTATATGTTCATCAGTTTGATTCCTCCCGAGAAGTATGGAGACTCCAAAATTGCTACCCTTCGCTTACTGATTCGTTCCGGCAGTCATCAGTTATCACTGTGGCATATGCAGAGCTAAGTGAGTTCATCTTCATCAGCCCATCGTTCCAAAGAAGGCGGCCAGAAAAGGAAGGACTCAAAGAAGTTGAAGATTATGCTTAGAATCTGGATTCTGGAGTTAGAGAGGACACAATAGTCTGGAAAGATGATGTCGTGTCCAGAAGTACGTCCCCCAAAACAACTCAACATTGGATAGGAAAGTCATTCTTTCTTTCGCTTTTCGCATCTACTACTACCCCTTTTTTTTTTTTTTTTTTTTTTCCCCGCTTTGACTTGTAAGGGGAATTTTTGTTTTTGTTTTTTTGGGATAATCGACTTGTAAGGGGATTATTTGTTGGAAAGTTTAGGTTTGTCTTTTTTTTTTTTTTTGATAATTGTTTAGGTTTGTCTTAAACATCTTGTAAAGAAAGAAAAAAAAAATACGGACGCCAATAGCACTCCATTTGGGAAAAGGACAATTCATCCATTCCATTTTTCACCATTTTTGCTTTTCAAAGGGTGGGGCGGTGGTTGTTATTCCCCATTGGGGTACATGAAGAAAGCAGCTACCTAGGGAAAGTTCCATACTTTCCGGCGAAAGCATCAGGGTACAAGCGTCCCAGTCTCAGTGAATCAGTAGTAAATTGTTGAACGCTTAAGAAGGAAGAAAACAGCAGCGTCCACCATAGTTCTTGAAGATTGAGAAGCTAAAATCACATTCTTTGATCATTTTCTTGAGTTGCAGCACCCCTGCTGGCGGTTATGAAGTTTCCGAGCGGCCACTTCCTTTTTGGGCTAGAACGGGGGCATACGTCCAGAGTCTACAATTATATAAGGCCCATGTTTGATGGGCTAACAGTGTAGGCCCTAAAATTTTGCCATCTACTCGGCCGAGGGAGCTGAAACGATTGCGAAATAGCAAAAGTGGAGAGACAATGGCGTCGTGGCTTCACCTTGGCCTTCCCTTGCTACCTGTACAAAGATCTCCACTAGTTTTTCCGTCAAGAACCCGACCAGTACGGTGTTCCGACGACCGGCAGAGGCTTTTTAACCGCATTGCACCTGTCTATGATAATGTATATTACTCCACTCTCATTCTCTCTCTTCTATAATTTTTTGGTGTTGTCCGGCTGTAATCTTGCTTAGTTTCAGTTTTATTTGCACAAATTTTTGTAGCTAAATGAGTTGTTGAGCTTGGGTCAGCATAGAATATGGAAAAGAATGGCTGTTTCTTGGAGTGGGTATAAGTCAAATTCTTTACTTTCTTCTTTCTTTTGTATAATTGCATTTTTAATTTCATCTGTTTGTATACTTACTTATCTGGGATCTGTTTATAATGATATATGCTCTTTTTTTTTTTTTTTTTTGGTTGGAAGATTGAATTTTTATGGTGTAATTTAGGGCAAAACTTGGAGATCATGTGTTGGATGTATGCTGTGGAAGTGGTGATTTGACATTTCTTCTATCCGAAAAGGTTGGAAACAGTGGCAAGGTTGGTTCAGATTTTATCTTCTTTCATTTATCTGTTTCTTCACAAGAAATGATCGATAGCCACTGTCTCGTAAGTTAAGACCTTTGAAGAAAGAAACTAAATGGTTAATGGTTATGTGGTATTGATTTTGGGAAACAAATAGTGACCCACCTGAAGGTACACACATAGGGAAAATCTGTTGGATTTGTACACTGTAACCTTGAACTCACACATGTTGAAGTGGCTTAGTGACGTTTGCACTTTGGCACGTGTGGATGAGAAGATTGTGCACGTGTGGATGAGAAGATTGTGTAAACTCACCATTCTAGGATAAGAAGAAATAGTTAATTTGCTGAATTTAGCTTATTTTTTTGCCAAGTTAAATTTTCTACAAATCAACCAATTCATTCCGAGCTGATGTATGGGTTGACATTGAGGAGGCATCAATCTATGAATGTATAGTACTGTCCTAATATTTTAAATAGACCTATGATCTTACCGATTCATGATTCATAACTTTTATTTTTGGTGTGTGAGTGTGAGGGGCTTATTTTGCAGATTTTAGGAAAAGTAATGAACTATTAAAGCATAGGAATCAGAATGGTCCTCTCTTATTTGAAACTCTAAAATGCTTCTTAGAAATTGCAAGCTTATATTTTGAAACTAGAAAGATAATATAATTCACACTTTCCCTTAGCATTCTACTCTCTGAATTGATTCTTTTGTTGTTTATAACATTACAGGTTGTTGGTCTTGATTTCTCAAAGGAACAATTGAGTATTGCATCATCTCGACAGCACTCAAAATCAAAGACCTGCTACAGGAATATTAAGTGAGCATTGGTAATTTAGCTTTCCATAGTTAATGAAATACTGGCAAAAGGAGGTTTCCTATGCAAAAATTTCCTAATTTTTCTAAAGTTTTTCAGTTGTTTGCTGATTATTTTCTTGCATTTAGTTATTTGTACATTATGTCATTGCTTCAACTTCTGTTGGTACTGGTTTCCCCCCTCTCTTTGTCTATTAAGGATCAACCCCAATGATATTCTTTTGCATGCCATAGGTGGGTTGAGGGCAGTGCACTTGATTTACCATTTCCTGATTCCTACTTTGATGCTGTCACAATTGGCTATGGATTAAGGAATGTGGTAGATAGGCGTAAAGCTTTAGAAGAGGTTTATCGGGTTCTAAAACCAGGGTCCAGAGTCTCTGTTCTTGACTTCAACAAAAGTGCCAATCCATTTGTCACCTTTATTCAGGTAACCATCAAGTAAAAGGAAGCCATTAGATGAGTGTGGTTTTTATTTTGCCCCCTTCTTTTTGAAGTTTGCTGCTTCTTGGAGGTTTGTATTAGAGCAGACCTCAACTCTTTTAGGTTAAGGGATTCTTTTGCAAGTGATGCCAGCAGATTTGAAGTTCTTATTTTCTCCAACTTTTGCTAGATTCTATATTTGATGAAATTTTGTTATGGTGTTGGATGTGTAGGTTTTTATATATCAAGGCTTTGTTTCAGTTTGCTGTAAAATATGAATCTAAGTAAATACAATCATTGATTGGATGCAAATGTCTTGGACTTTTAATAGGTTTAGTGCAATGGTTTCAAGGGGAAAAAAAATTGCAGTATCGTATCTCTGCCATCTTATAAATGCAACTAAACTTCCTTACTGTAGTATTGTATCTCTGCCATGCTTCTGCTGTTGCATGTATGCACTTGCATTCTTTATATGGGACTCCAATTGTAGTGTCCATCATGTCAGGTTTCCTGTAATTATTCTTATATATATTTGTTACCCTGAATGTACTTGTATTATTCATATGTTGCCAGGAATGGACGATTGACTATATTGTGGTTCCAGTGGCAAATAGTTACGGCCTTGCAAACGAGTACAGATACCTGAAGAGCTCAGTTAAAGAATTTTTAACAGGTTCATACTTCTCATTACATCTTCATATGCCTTTACTTTGGAAGAGTTTGGGAATGTTATGTTCCATGCATTACTATCTTCTTATTCTTGATTTGGATTAAAATAAAACTTTCCCCAAAAAAAGATTCAAATTTTTTCTACTAGTTTTTCCATTTAATTTCTACTATTCAGGGAACATCTTTCTTCCCCTTGGCGGGGCATGTCTCTAGAAATCTTCACCTAAACCTTTTCTCTTCCACTCTAAATGTTAACTATTTCTCTTTATAGAACAAATAAACTGGAAGGTGCAAGTAGCCAGCTGCTATTTGATTGGGCCTTGTTATTGTACAGGGAATGAGTTAGAGAAGCTTGCTTTGGAAGTAGGCTTTACTGCAGCCAAGCATTACGAGATTGGTGGTGGACTTATGGGGAATTTAGTTTCCACTCGGTAGTACTGTTGATTCACTCGCCCCACGTGAAGCCCCCACCCTCTGTTCCCTTGTTTGTGCATATGGTGCCTTCCCCTTTCTTTTATATCAATTCCTCAGTCATGGCTTAGAACATTCAAGATTTTGTAATTCTGCGCTAATATCCATTGCCTTTGTACCAATTCATTTTTCAGAGTTTCCTTGATTATGGTAGATGTAAAGAAAAGGCTAACCCCAGTTGGTAGAAATTTTCATTTACATAAGATACGCAGATGATTACGCACAAAACGTTGTAAACTCACTTCCCCTTACCTATGTTACCCAAAAAACAAAAAAATACTTATACTAAACCATTTTACGTCTTGTTTCATGTTTACAATTTATCACACTGTAGTGTTGTGTACTGTCCTGGAAATTTAAAGAAGCCCAATTGCCAATGTTTGCAATTAAAGAAGATCTCCTCCTCAAAGTAGATTGATGCAATATAGCTAGCTCAGATATGTAGAGAGTTGTGGGTTCATCTTTTAGATATGTCACCTGGGGTAGAATGAACTGTGTGAGACATTGGCAATGGAAGCAGAATCGCCGGATCTGAGGGGATGAGTTGGATTCTCCATTGTGTCATTGAGTTCCATGGTATCCTCATCTATGAACGGGGGATTCGTAGGCGTTGGTAGCTCTTCTTCCTTCTTCACCAGCATCCGCAGTACAGTAGACATGGAGGGTCTCAGCGACGGGATCTCCTGGGTACA
Organism: Marsdenia floribunda; assembly: GCA_035583425.1. NCBI lineage: Eukaryota > Viridiplantae > Streptophyta > Magnoliopsida > Gentianales > Apocynaceae > Marsdenia > Marsdenia floribunda. The sequence continues at coordinate 758,475 of JAXGGT010000141.1, read as the reverse complement.
GAGAAGTCCAACATGAAGAACTCTTTTGACCTCATTTTTAACGTTGAAGTTGATATAGTTTTGTAACATGAGATTAGGGTCAAACAATTCCTCCATTGTCCGGTGCAGGAAATGCTTCCATGCCTGTTCCATTACAAGAAAATATAGTGACAGGAAAAAAAGAAGACATTTTTACTTTTTTTTTTTTTTTTCCCCTCATAAAAGAGCAAAAGAGATGTTTGGGATCTTACCAGGGTTACAAGACTGTCCGAGTATTCAGTAGTCTTACTCCTGTTAGTCTGCCTTCCTGTTACGATCTCCATTAAGAGCACACCATAGCTGTAGACATCTGCCTTTTCTGTTAGTTGTCCGTGAGCTAAGTACTCTGGAGCCATATATCCTCTGCAGATATGGAGAGTACTCTCATTTGTAAAATGCTCAGTAAAACAGTTAAAAGAAAGAGGGACTTGTATTTACTTACAGTGTTCCTGCAATAGCAGTGCTTATGTGACTCTTATCTTCTTGAAAAGATCTTGCCAGACCGAAATCAGCAATTTTGGCTCGAAGTCTCGAGTCGAGCAGAATATTACTTGCCTTTATATCCCTGTGTATAATTCTAGCATTTGTGTTTTCATGGAGGTACACCAATCCCTCTGCTGTTCCAATAATTATGTCGAATCTCTTCTCCCAATTAAGCGCCTTACCTTTGTTTGGATCTGTCAAAGAATATGTCTTAGTCCTCATCCAAACTTCAGATCAGACATGGAACTAAAATGGCAAAGATATACTGGTGGTAGCAGCAGTCTGTAATAAATCGCAATTCCTTACCAAAGATGAAACGATCCAAACTCTTGTTTGGCAGAAATTCATAAACAAGAAGGCTTTCAGGTCCTGAGCAGCTGCATCCCAACAACCTGACCAAATTCTTATGCTCAACACTACTAATAATGTTTACTTCATTGTAGAAATCTGCAGCTCTGTGCTTGTTGTTGAAAAAAAGTCTCTTGACTGCAATTTCTCTTCCATCTGGCAAAACGCCCTATATAAAAAAAGGTTGAACATTTTGCCACACACTTGAGTCTAATGAGATAGAAGTTGAAGATAATAACAAAAAGTATTAACACGTGTGTTCTTTTGGTTGCTACCTTGTAAACGATACCAAATCCACCTTGTCCTAGCTTGTTGGCTTCATCAAATGAACTTGTAGCTTTTTCAAGTGTGGAGTATTTGAAGTTCAAGCTACTATCGTTAAGTGTCTTCACCAGTTTTTCTGCATCATTTGAGCCTAAAGAGAGAGTGCAAAATAATCAAAATCTAAAAACTTGATCAACTGAATGGTTTAACACAACCTTAATTCCACAATAGTATGATATTGTCTGCTTTGGGCCAAGCCCGCATGAATTTGTTTTTGGGCACATCCTAAAAGGCCTCATAATAATAGAATTAAGTGGATACTTATATTTAAGGTGATTTCTCCTTGAATTTCCGATGTGGGACTTAGGTTTGCTAACCAACATATATATTCAACAGTATTGTCAAAAAATAACATGTGGATCATGTTTTACCATTCCTGTCTATATGATCTACAAGCAGTGTTTAGCTGTCTCTATACTTCGGAAGATGGTGTAAGGAAAATGTTTTACCTTTTCTCTTCTGTTCTATTCTTTTATTCTTCCAGAAATAAACTCCAATAATTGTAGCCACAACCACAACGACGACAGAACTGATCACAGCAACAACTATAATAATTGTGGTTCCTGCAAGAGTCATCTTTCAGAAATGAGGATCAATTCATGTATACACAAATTATATGGCCATAATTCTTAGCAACAGATAGTCTTCATCCTATTTGGAAACAAGGGTGAACTTAAAGAAGATGAAGGAGGACAGGAAATAATGAATGAACCAAAGAAACCTCGGCCCTAATATTATAGTGCAGTGGTATCATGAAGCAAACTCACAACAAGAACACACTGATGAATCTTACCTGTTGAACTGCTATCTCGAGGTATTGGATTGAGAAAATTTATGTCTGAGTATCTCATGAAGCATCCTGTGTTCAATGCCCTACCCTCTGACCAAGGCAAGCAGCCTAATATTGACACAGATGCATTTTCCAGGCATGCTCTACAAGAATTGACATCCAATGTCTTCCAGCAGTCCGCCAATACATAAGCTGATGCATTTGATGCCCCGGAGACCTGCAGCTCAACACGTGCAGAGCCATTATTGATTGGTGCCCCAACAACTGCTTGTGACACAGCCCGTCTAGCTAAGTCTTGGAATGCCGAATTCTTCCTGGTTCTATTCCCACATACTGCATGGTCCCATGATCCAGTATACTCATGAAAGAAACTGTAATTCTCAGCTCTCATGAAGCAGCCATCAAGAAAAATGCGTCCACCATTGTACGGGAAACACTGAGGAAGGACAGTACGTGCTTCAGCATAACATAATACACAATCAAGCCGGGAAAGATCACCATAGCATTGAGCCAGGCCATAATTAGTATCAGGTCCTGATCCTTTAACAGCTATTCCCCAACCTTGCATTCTCATTTGCTCACTAATGTTTTCCATTGTAGCAACAAAGTTTGGGACAAAAAGTGTGGTGTTGTGTTCTAATTGGTTCCCACATGTAAATTTAACTGTTTGAGCTCTTGGTTCTCCCGTTGATGAATCTGGGAACACTACAAGCATGGTAACAATGACAAGAAGAAACCAAACTGGGATTTTCATATTTGGAACGGAGTAGTGCATGCTTCCCAAGAACTAAATACCTGTAGTGAGCCTGCTTAACAACGCACAGGTATCAAATGATTACTCAATTATTTCATAGCAAACCTACACAAACAACAGATCTTGATACAACTATATAATTGCTCAAATGAACACAAAGGTTGCAGAGGTATCCAGTCAAAGAGCCAGCGAAAAGGAATTTTCACCCATCTAAAGAAAGCCAGCATGACTCACAGAAACATGCTCATTATCACTTTCTTGGATTATCTTAAACAAACTCAAAGGAGATGGCAGTATTTAAGTACTAAATGCCAAGAAAAGAAGAAATGATCTTGAGAGTTCTTCTTTTACTTCTTTAGCAGAGCTAGGCAGACAAATATCTCTTGGAATATAACCAAAAAGGTCAATGGGTGTGAAACAAAGAAAGCCAAAATGTGAACAGATTAGATACTCAACTTAAAGTGATAGCTAATCCATTGGAAAGTGAAGCACTGTAATAATAAGATTTCACATTGTTCTAGTGGTTGCTGTAACTTTCAGTTTTCACAGTAACTTCAGTCTACACAGTATCACTTAGCAGAATTCATGTCTGATGATCAAGAAAATTGAAATGGGCATGTGGGAATTATTAAGTGAAAAGCCAAGAATTGAATCAGAGGGCCAGAAGAAGGAAATAAATGTGGCAATGTGAAAGCAAAGAAAATCAACATTTTACTAGCAAATGAAAGACACCACAATGCCATAGCCGATCAACATTGAATTCTAAAAAGAATAGAGACCCACCTTATCTGCGAGGCCTTTCTAGCAGCCAAACCATTCATTGACCTGATTCGAAGCAAATTTTGTTCTGACTAAATAAATGAATCCGACCATTATTCTATATACACATATGACCTAAATTTCACATCACCCTCAAAATTCCTGACACCCTTTTTCAGATTCTGAAAGAATCAAACGACTGACAACTTAAAGACACGTGACAACACGATCTATAGTGCAATTGCTGATCAAAAGAAAAGAAGCAGCAAGTTCTGCAAATGAAAGAATAAAGAAAAGGGAAAGAAAAAAAGCCGGAAACTAATCGTAGTTTAGAAGAGGTATAAGAATCTTTAATGGAGTATAGAACGGCATAGGATTTGAAAGGAAACAGGAAAACAGGAATCTTTTAGTAGGTGAAAAGAAAAACATTAATGGTATTTATAAGCATAGTTATGACGAAAAACCAGTCCGGTGGAAAAGTAATAAAGAGGCCAAGGCCCAGCTTCTTTACTCTTTGGAAAATGAAAAATCAGCTTTTGAGTTCCTACTTACCTAACAGCAGTAACAGTGGGGATCAAGAAAATATAGAAAGCAAACTCATTTTCTGCTCAAAGTTATGAAAAAAATTTTTAACCAATTCTTGAATTCATAAACGGACGGAGCAGACAAAGATCCCAACTTTTTACAACCCCGTAATACAGAAAAGAAACAAGAAGTATAAAAAGACATTCCAGTGGACATATGTAAAGGAGTGAGAAAGCAAAATACAGATAATGAAGGAGAATAACTTGTACTAAAACCGAATATCAAGCTAGAAATCATCATCATCGTATAATTCTGAATCAACTCAGGCAGAATCAAATTCATCACAACCTCCCAAAGACGATTATTTTCTTGCATGGCTCCAGAAAAAAGAAACAACCAAGAAATTTTCGAAGCATAAGATGCAAAATTCAAGCTACAAATAGTAAGAGGAACAACAAAATGAACTTAAAATAGGAATTCTTAAAACGGACTTTTTACCTCTTTTCTCTACATGAATTCACCAGAACTGGACCACTGATCAAAGAAGCAAATTAATCATACAGACAAAAGAGAGATGAAGGGATTTGGATTTTGAAAGAACAGAGTGATCAAGATTGAAGATTTCTTGCTGTGCATTTTACAGAAGTCAAAATTATGGATTTTGAGCTGGATTTTGGATAATAATTTTCAGAGAGAAATACTTCATTATTAAATCAACGAAAAAGACTTTGAAGGAAGACGCGCCTATTATAACTGAAACTTCCATGAGTCAGTCCAAAAGGTGGGGTCTTCTCCTCTTTTGACTGATTGCGCCAAAATCTCAATTTTACAATTTACCCTTCCAGTTGATTTTCTTTTTCCCTTTTTACCCTTTCTAGCAAAATAATATAAAATAAATAATAAAATTTAAAAAAATCAATATGTTATTTCTAATTTAGAAAAAGAAAAATTTTCTCAAATACCATATGTATCGAGTATGATATTTATAATTTTGTATTCAATTCCAATTTATATTTAATTTTTGGAGAATGGTAAAATCCAATTCAAGTGTATAAAAAAATAATAAATTAAATTAAAATTCAATATTTTAAAGATTAAATTCAAATTAAACTTAAATATTTTAGACTCATTAAAAAAATCTAAGTTCGTGTGATATTAAAAAAAAAAAAAAAAAAAAAAAACCTATATCCCTCGGTTATGTATATGTGCGTATAAAGAAAATTAGCGATTTAAATGGTTTGCCACATCAATCTCCTTTTTCTTTAAAATTGAAATTTGAATTTCTATTTTTAGAAATTATAGATGACAGAAAAATATCACAAAGTAATGATTCTGACACATATTACACTAATATGGAAACTTTTCTCAATTGGTCCATTTCCTCAGTTTATGCACCATACATTTTCGGAAAGGCAAATTGGCATAAATAGTCTCTAAATTATGTTTATTTGGTGACATTGGTCCCTGAATTATGTTAAATTGTTTGTGATTGGTCCTTTCGTTAAAATTTTTTATTATTTTACCGTTAATTCTTTTTTAAAAAAAAATTGCTTAAAGGAATTTTAATCATTTTATAATAATTAAAAAAAACCAATGTATATGTATATATACTGTGAAAAGAATGACATAAATGACTATATATATATATATATATTTATATCAATAATATATTTTTCTTTTGTATAATGTTATTATGAAATGATTAAAATGTCCTTGGACAATTTATAAAAAAAAAAAAAATTAACGATAGAATAACAAAAATTTTTAATAGAAGGATTAATCACATATAATTTAACATAATTCAAGGATTAATGTCACAAAAAAATTAATTTATGGACCAATATCACTAAATTGCCATAATTTGGAGACTATTTATGCCAATTTGCCTTCGGAAATCATATAATCAAAAGTTTAATAATGTTTTTCTTTTCTTTTGTCAAGTGGTGATGTTGGTTTTTTGTAGAAATAGTTGGAAATTGACGTATTCCTCTATAAAAATATATGTAATTTTCATTATTTCCTTTTATTTTAAAAAATTTGTGGTTTTAATATTTATATTATTATCGTTTAGACAAATAAGTCTCTATTTTTATTTTTTAGACAATCAAATCCCTATTTTATTTTCAATTGGATAAAGAGATCCTTTTAATAAAATTTTGATAATTCTGGCCACTGGAATTCACGTGTCAAATATATGTTAGTCCCATGAAGAATATTTTTGTCATTTATAATCTCATTAACTAATTAAAATCTTAATAAATTCTCATTTCTTCCAATAAAATTATCTCAAAAGTTAAAAATAATTAAAAATAGAATAAATTGAAAAATTGGATGAAATTAGAAGAAACGGGGTTTCATTAATATGTGAATAAGTTAATGAGATTATAAATGATAAAAATGTCTTTTATGAGACATGAATATACTTAGTACGTAAATTTTGGTTGTTAAAAATTATCAAAATTTTATTGGAAAGACCCCTATGTCCAATTAAAATTAAAATGGGGATCTGATTGTCTAGAAAATAAAAATAAAGATCCGTTTATCCAAATGATAATAATATGAAAACTAAAACTGTCAATTTTTCTTTTATTTTTTAAAATATATTCATAGATGATTATTTAATTATTATTTTTTTTTAAAAAAAAACTGATTATTTAATTACATTTACTTATAATAATACTTTAAAAAAAAAAAAAAAAAAAAATTCACTCTAGATTTGAAATATAAAGAAAAAATTTATAGCTATAAAATGAGTTTTTTTTTTTTAACTAAAGCTAATGATGTACATTAAACTTATGACAATTTGGACCGATTCGAATTAATTAAATATCAAATGATACAATAAAAATAAGTAAAATTACTTTTATCGTTTGGATAAATAATTTTTTTTATAATAATCAAATTTCTATTTTATTTTTGATTTAACAAAAAAATTCTTTCAATTAAATTTTGGTGAATTTTAGCTACCAAAATTAATGTGCAAGTCCTGTGAAGGAGATTTTTGTCTTATAATCTCATTACTTAATTCAAATCTTAATAAATTATCGTTTCTTCCAATCAAACTATCTTATAAAGAAAATATCTAAGAATGAAAGAAATTGGAATAATGATGGTTTTATTAAAATATAAATTGATTAATAAGATTATAAATGATGTAAATTGGAAAAAATCTTTTGTAAAAAAAAAAAAAAAAGAAGAAGAAGAAGAAGAAGTAAGGACCGGCAAACTTTAATATATGTATATATATATATATATATTAAAATTATTATATTTGATAACAAAATATAATTTAATTAGCTAAACATTCTTATTTATTTATGATAAAACAATCATGAATTGAAATTATAATATCAACAAAATCCTCAAAAAAATTCAAATAATAATAAATAAATATATATATATATATTACTATAACCACTCAACTCCGGACTTTCTTCAACTAATTAGTTTGTAAATAATTGATGAAGCCCCACAAATTATCTATTTAATTCACCGGAAAAACAGGAAAAAGAAATATTCCAAATTAATATATTGAGAAATTCGTGAATTTAATCTTAAATATTTATTTTAGTATATTTAGTCCTAAAAATTTTAATTTGATCTTTTAAATCTTAAATAAATTAAATTTTGATGATTTTAGTCCTTTTGAAAAAAAAAAAAAAAAAAAAAAAAATCTAACTAAAGACATGAAAACAATAATTTTTAAATATTTATACATAATGTCTTTTTTGTCTAAAAGAAAATTAAAACTATTAAAATATAATTTATTTAAGATCTAAAATATCAAAATTAAATATATCAAAATTTTAAATATAATACTAAATCTACCAATCTTCTTTAATATATATATATATATATATATATAGGTCTGTCAATGGGTCCAATCGGGTCCGAAACTACTAGTTTCATACCCAAAACCTAGGCCTGTCAATGGGTCTAAAATACCCGGACCCGATTATAAAAATACCGGGTACAGGTCTAACTTTTCTATACCCGGACCCGGACCCTATCCGTACCCAAAAATTAAATATTAATTGGGTCCAAGTACGAAACTATAAATGCCGTACGTACCCGCTCTGAAAATTTTTAAAATTAAATAAATATATTATAATAATTATGATGTTAAAGTATTTGAAAGAGATTTTTTATTAAATTGATAAAAATATATTGAGTTTTTATACATATTTTATCATTTATTTTATATTATTTTTTCAATTTTAACTTTATATTCTTTTTCATAACTTTAATAATTTTTAAAAAATTATATTTTAATTTATAATTTAATTTGTATGAATTTTCAATTATTAATATAATTAAATTATATTTTAAATATTATA